>VYZW01060875.1:0-44577 GCA_013401315.1 Balaeniceps rex
AACCTCATGAGGTTCGCACAGGCCCACCACTCCAGCCTGCCCAGGTCCCTTTGGATGTACATCTGTCTCCTGAGAGTGATGGGAGCAGCGCCAGCCAGGTTGCTGGCAGTAGCAACCAACTCTTTCCTGAGTCCAGACTATTTCTAGAGTTAAAAGAAGTGAAAATATCGGCAAGAGGGTACTGCCACACAGCAGCCTGCGGGTACCTAACATTTTTTTTTCTACCCTGAAGGTGGATGCCAGGAATATCGACGGCAGCACTCCGCTCTGTGATGCCTGTGCCTCAGGTAGCATAGAGTGTGTGAAAGTGCTGCTGTCCCACGGCGCCAAGGTGAACCCTCCCCTTTACACAGCGTCTCCTCTCCACGAAGCCTGCATGAATGGTAAGCCCATGTGGTCTTATCTTTCTTTGCATGGTTATTTGCAGATTGGAAAAAAAAAAAACCAACAAAAGCAGCTGCCAAGTATCTTAAATTGACCGTAAGCTGTTGTTGCTCATCAGACCATTACAGCTTGCAAATATATCAGCCTTACGTGGGCAGCGCTCCCTTTGAACGCCGAATGCAAAGCACTGGGGCATCAGATGAATAAAGCCATCCCTTCTGTTGGGTGCTTTTATTCCACGTGACGGACCATGGGATAATATGTTAGGCAGATAAAGCACCAGCTTCTTGACACTCTATTGGAAAACCTTGAGCCAAAGCAGTAGCTTTGCTCTTGCAAGCAGAGGGGAGTTTGCATCCTTTCCCTCTGATCCAAGTTGAGATGGGATAAATTGTTCTGATTAAGGCATGAGACTGTCTTAATCAGGTGGTCCTGTCCCAGACCTCTCCTGGTTGTTCAGAGCTGATGGATGAAGCTGTCAGGTAGGAAGAAAGTGCCAGGGACTGTTGGGCAGCATTGCTGCCTGTACTGCTCCTTGTCCCTCTCTCAGCCTTTTCCAGCTGGAGGGTCTGTCCAGGGGATAAGAAAAAACTACAGGGGCCAAAATAATGTTCCAGCTGACACGTGCCAGCCGCTCTCTGCACCCCCCGTCCTTGACTCAAGCCTCTTCTGGACATTTGGATCTGGGTTACGGAGCAAGAGCAAGCATCAGGGGTGGCTGTGACAGCAGCAGAGGCGGGAGAAGCGGCAGAGGGGTATTTGAGTGTAATTCCAACCCTGAACTTACACTTACACGAATGCAACAGCAGGAAAGCCATGATGTGAGAGCAGCAATGTCCCTGTTAGATGATCGTGACCAAATCTTTTAATCGTTTTGTGCCTCAGTTTCCTCTTTGTAAGATGTAATACCTGCTCTCTCCCCGCTTCACTGTTTTTGTTATATGCTGTCCTGGACAGAGTTTCCCTTCAACTATGAAGGCTGTGGGAGACAGCATTTTTGACGAACAGGTAGTTACTTAAATACATAGCTGTGAGCTCTTGCTTAGTTTTTCCTCGTTAAGCCTTTTTCCTAAGCCTTGTTGATGATGACTGCCCGCTTTCTCCGAAGTTGTATTATTAGCACTGGAAAAAGTAAAGCTGGAGTAGTCTTGAAGGTGACCTAATGCACCCAGGGCAGGATCAGGAATACAACCAGCTACACGAACAACAGGCGATAGAGTGCAAACCCTTGAATTCAGGTTTGTTTGACCTGACTCCCTGCATGACCTGTTAGCTCTAGCTCAGTGCCGTAGCTCTAGCTCAGTGCCGTGCAGATGTGACTCTATTTCTTGTGCCCTGGTCTCAGTCTTCATCCTACAGTGTGTTGTGTTGGCTCACAACCATTTCTATTTTGCAGCCGTCACCCCAAATATCAAACAGGCTGTTTGTGGGTCAAGCTGATCTCAGCATGCCATATGCTCCCATTTGAGCTGGATTCTTTCTCTTAACTCGGATCCTCCCTTTCTAAAGGTAGCTCAGAGTGCGTGCAACTCCTCATCGACGTCGGTGCAAACTTGGAGGCTCACGACTGCCATTTCGGGACGCCCCTGCACGTGGCTTGTGCCAGGGAGCATCTGGACTGTGCAAAGTTGCTGCTCAAGGCAGGTATGGCAGCCACAGGCTTCGCTTCTGGGTGGGCGGAAGACGGTGGTGTCTGTGCTCAGCGTTTCCCTCGGTGTTCCTCAGTGGCGTTCTTGTCGAAGAGTTTATTCATTCACAGCATAATACAGATGACAAAGGTGAAAGGTTTTGCCTTCACCTGAGCAAAGCTTAATGCTTAAGCATTTTTTCAGCATATGCCTGCCAATATCCAGTTTGTGATGTTCCTAGTGACATTCCCATTCTCTTATTTTAATAAAATTCAGAACTCTTCAGCCCCCCAGAGCAAAGTTTCAACTTTTTCCCAAAAGTGGTATCAATTGGTGGGCATGTGTTCATCTTTGGTAGCACAGTCATATGGTTTTGGAGAGATGTTAGGGTTTGATGTTGTACAGAAAACCAGAGATGAAGTCACTTCATACCTCAGGGAGATCTGGTTAGTGTTATGTCCACACGAGTTTGCTAGAAGTTCAAGTCAACGTTCTGTGCTCCAGGTTTCACATCCCAGTTTTCTTGCTGCTAACTTTGGGGAATTCGGTGTTGGACTTCTTGTCTTTGCCTGTGCTTACCAGGAGGAGATTTGGCCCAGGGGTGGGGATTTGTTTCATTGAACATTAGTTGTCTAAAAATTACATGTCTAAGCTAGTTTGTTTCCACCTGCTCTGGTTCCCTGTCATTAACTGATTCCCCAGAAATGCCTGTTTCTCCCTGTTAATTATAAGGGCAGTTTGGTGTGGCTACACATATCTAAAAGTCAGTTGTTTGAATTCGGTGAGGTTCATCTCACCTCTGCTGAACAAGTCAGTTGACAAAATGCAAGCATTGTGGGGGGATTGGAAAGACCTTTTGCTGTCAGCTTATAAAAGCCAGACTTTCTTAGCAAAAATATCTGTAAAACTCGATCCTGCGGTGACGGTGAGCGGCCACATCTCGTGGGTCTGGGGTATTTCTGCTAACAAAGATGTTTTGTTAGCAAAAATGGAGTGCTCCCACTGTTTGCCTCGAGTGGGAGCACTCCATTGAGATGACTGGGAATGGCTCTTCGCTGGCTTTGGACAGCACAGGTTCAGGAAGCAATTTTGAACTTCACACTCAGCAGCTTATTTACCCGGTAACATGGACTAAAAGCCTTTCTCTGCAAGGAAAACATAAACCCAGAGAAGAAAACTCATGCGTTGCCAGCACCGAGAACTTGTTCAGCAGTTTGGTTTCCTGTTTGTGCTGTTTTGTTTGGATCTTGTTCTGGCTGGTTGTGCGTTTTTTAACAGCATTTTTTTCTCCAGTCAAACCACTCCTTACGTGTGGGTCAAGTGAGGCTTTCATGAACAGGTTTGTTTTTCTTTCTGGCCTCAGGGGCAAATGTGAATGCTGCTAAACTTCACGAGACAGCCCTCCACCACGCAGCAAAAGTGAAAAACGTGGATCTGGTGGAGATGCTGATTGAATTTGGAGGAAACATTTACGCAAGGGACAACCGAGGAAAGAAGCCATCGGATTACACCTGGAGCAGCAGTCCCACAGCAAAGTGCTTTGAGTACTACGAAAGTAAGTGAGATATGATCCCCTGCCCCAGGAATTCCGTGACTGCCAACTCCATTGCATCACATCATAATTCTCAGTCCACTTTGATATGTAGATCCCTGATCATCTTCCTGTGAAGGTACAGAGTTCTTGGTGGCAAATGTATGCCAGCTGGCTGTAGGCTAGCTCTGCTTAATTGTGGTTGAATGACAGTGCTAAGATGGTTCAAATCATGCCCTCACTGAATTCAGGTCCCTCTCATGTGTCAGCATCAGCGTTTATGCTTTGGTGCATTAAGTCAGGTCAAGGAAATCGCCCAGCTGAAAACTCATTTTATTTGGGGCAGGGAACACGTTAAACTTTAGCTGCACTGGCTGTCTGATTTTGGAGGAGGCATTTGACTGAGGTTTGAGGATGGCTTTAAGTCGATCTTTGTCTTGGTTGCCCTTAGAGGAGTAATTCACAGACCTTTCCAAGCATTTGCACGCTGCTGCTGCACTAGATGATCCTAAACATCATAGAATCCTAGAATGGTTTGGGTTGGAAGGGGCCTTTAAAGACCATCTAGTCCAACCCCCCTGCCATGGGCATGGACATCTTGCACTAGACCAGGTTGCTCAAAGCCCCATTCAACCTGACCTTGAACACTTTGAGTGATGGGGCATCCACAGCTTTTCTGGGCAACCTGTTCCACTGTCTCACCACCCTCATCATAAAAAAAATTCTTCCGTATAGAAGAATAAAGTATTTTCTGGGTTTGCAATCCTTTGTGTGGTGAGCACCTTACAGCCCCTTCCCCCTCTGACTTCTCCCTGTAGCAGTCTCTCCTCCAAGTTATTGATTGCTCTCTTTTCTTAGCAGTGAAGTGTGCTGGTCTGGCTGCAGCTGAGCTGGCTGAAGAGATTGAATCCTACATGCCCATAAATACTCCTTATATCTCGCCAGAGTTTACTGCCCTCTAAGCCCAGCTGTCAGAACTGCACACAGTTGCTCTTCAACGCAGACTGTTGTAACAGTACTGTGCTAGCTTTAATAGTATTTTTTTTCCTTTTGAATTGTATCATTAAATTTGGTTCTAGATCCAGGACAGATGCAGATCTTGGAGGCTGGTGATTGCAGAGGCTGTGGGAATAGGGATAGCAGCTTCTTAGGACTGACTACTTCCAGGGCAATGTGCCTGATTGTAACTCTGCGGCTGTGCACGAGCATCAACACCCGGTGTCGAGGCTGCAGGCTGCGATTTGGGGCTGTCTGGAAGGGGCTTGGGGAATTTTACTGGAGCCCTCAGCAGAGTGCTGAGCGAAAAGGGTTAACGCAATCCTTAGATGGAGAAACGGAGCGGTAGAGAGGTGTTAGAAGTAGGTTTTGTTCCTATATACAGTGTTGCTGAGGCTTAATACAGCATCACTAAGGGAAATCTGAAAGTCTTGGATAGCCCCAGTGGATCAGAGGAGGTGATCCAGTGGGCACTGTTGGCCTTTGAGGGATGCAGGTGAGGAAGGGAGCTGGGAGAAGTGCGCTGCAGCCGTGCTCAGTGTGCCTGGTGGGATTTGCATCAGGATGAGCCTTGAGAGAGCACGCCCGTGGCTCTGCAGTGCCTTCCTTGGGCTGGGTGCTGCGGGAGATCAAGCACTTGTAAGCAGAGCCAGGCTCGTGATCACGGTGGGGGCAATGCCAGGCGTCCCCCTCCTGGGAGGTCTGTGCTCTGCGGGAAGATCCGCCGTCCGCTGAGCTGCAGCCCTAACTTTGGATCCTCTTTTCTTGTTTTAGAAACGCCTCTGAGTTTGTCGCAGCTTTGCAGAGTTACGGTGAGGAAAGCCGCTGGGCAGCGAGCACTGGAGAAGATTGCCAAGCTAAATATTCCTCCGCGATTAATCCAGTACCTGTCCTACAACTGACGGGGGCGAAGGTGGCCAGGAAGGACGATATCTTTGGCTCCCGCAATATGAAGTATCTGTCTCTTTCTCTTCTACCTCCCCCCAAGAAACTAATTTTAATTTAAGCAAACTGGTGTAAATAGTATTTATGAGGCAGCACTTCCTCTTCTCCGTGGGCAAAGACAGGCCCAGGCAACGTGTAGCACTGACTTGAAGCTGTAACCTCTCCTGGGGTGATCTGTTAGACTGTCACTATGTTCGAGGCTGTAGCGCTTGCTCTTTGAGCAGGATTAATCTTGCCTAATTTTACCTGTCTGTAGCCTAAAGGCATGTCCGTATGATCTAGCCAGGCTCCCTTTGCAGTCAGTGAAGAGAAATAGATACTTCTGGAGCATGATTCCTCTGTCCTATTTTAGATGCCCGTGCTGGGACGATACAGTGTGCCTTGGGAGCACCTGTCTCCGCTGACTGCAAAGGGATTTAGAGGTGATACCCTCGGATGCAGATGTCTGTGTTTCTGCGGTGGGAGCGCTGGATCCCACCTCTGTGTTAATAACTCAAGTGACAACTGCCTAATGCCAAGGGACGAGGCTCGGGAGACCTGCGTGCTCTAGCTGGAGGCAAATTAAGTCCCCAGCAAGCTCAGGAATCATTAGAGGCACTGCAACTGGTTACTGACTTTCCATGAACTTCAGCGGGCTTTGGCTCAGCACCAGCAGTGAGGACAAACTGCTGCCAGATCAGGGTTGACTTTGCCCATGCTCCTTCCTCGCTGAAGGTGAGCCAGCTCTTACTGTAGTGTTCCTCTAGGGTATCACCATGTCTAATTTGCAAGCCCAAGCAGGAAGCAGGTCTCTCTGCACGTCCAAGGATGCTTCCTTCCAGATGGCTGGTCCCAAAGAATATTTCTCCACTTGCTCTGAGCCACTGTGGCCACCCTGTTCATTTTATGTGCAATAAATGGCAGAGCTGCTGCCCGGTGGTGCCTGAAGTACGTCGAGGGCACGTCCCTTGTGTAGTGGTGCAGCAGATCCCTGTGGTCTATACCCACACGTGAAAGGCAATAGGAGGGCTGGGCTCTGCCTTGGCTTTTGAGATTTTTACTTTTATTTTTCCCCCTCTTAGTTTCTCTCTCAATGCTGGAGCCTCTCCAGAGGTTGGCAGCGGGAGCCAGCCCTGAGCCGTGTGCTGCTGAGTGTTGTGCTCGAATCTTTTGGCTTCAGCAGGCATGACTGCAGCTTTGTCCTTCAGGGATTTTAAACCTTCAGGGTGACATTTATATGAGCAGAGCCAAAATTGTCGTCTGCCTTCCTGGTGAGATGTTACGTGTTGTCTGAAGGCAGTAACCTACAGGATACGTGGTACTAAGGGAATGGAGCTCCCTGATGCCACCATGGCAAGTCTTAGCACTGTGATGAGAACAAATTCCCCCTCTGAATGACAGCAAACGTTACAAAATCCGCTGTCTGACGTGGCATCCAGCTAACTCATCCTTCGTGCTGTGAACTAACACTTGAGAGCAAACGCTCGCTTGCCTGCTGCCTGCAAGATCTCGTGCTCCTCCAGCCAGCACGATGGGGCTCAGCCTCAGCGGGGAGGGGGAAATAATATAAGCACAGGGTTAAAGAGCTGAGGTGGAACTGAATGCACTTTAATGGTGACCAGCAAATCACTTTGGTTTTTAATTTTTGTTGAGGTTCATTCCCCCTGCACCCCTTTGTTGTTTTTTTTTTTTTTGCTGTGCAGTATCATAGAGAACAGGACAGAAAAAGGTTCGAGATCCTGCTCTTTGGGGGATTGTCTGTTTATAATTCTGATTTTTGTGTTTAAAGTATCAGAAATGTGAAATTGCCAAGTAGCTCAGGGAAGCCCTAGAGATGTTTGTTGTGGGATTCATCCCTGTGATCGACAGGATAAAGGTTTTGTATTGTATCTTTCAAGAAAAGCTTCCTCTGCCCAACATGCATGTCCTTACAGATAAATATGTGTTAGGAAAGTGCACCTTTTGGTAATCTGGGGTGAAAACCTTCCCTCTTGGTTCAAATTCAAATCCCTTGTTAGGCTGCTTTTTTAACATTGCCTCAGCTGGTGAAATAATGAAATGATAAAGTCCGAGTTTCCAATGTCAAAAGAAAAAGACTCCTCGAACAACCGAGAATAAAATTACAAGTTCCTATTTATGTCATTATTTTTTTTTCCTCTCTTCTAAGTCACCTCTCTGGTAGGTTCTAAAGTTTTGGTTATTTTTTTTTAATCTCTTTTAAGAGGTCCTGCTGATCAATGCACGCATCCAGGAAGGACTTACCGACAGAGCTAAGCACCTCTTATTTGTTGGCAACAACCAGACTCGTTCAGTAGCGGTTTTCTTAAGACATCTGCTTCTTATGGCCACATCTGGAGGGAGAGGTGTTCCACGAAAGTCCTTTGGGAGCCAACGAGCTAGAAAACAACAGCCGAGCCATTCCCGGGTGTGCTGTGGTGCTGAGGCAGGTGGCCGGATCATGCCACGGCTGTTTATGACCCAATGGCTGTTTACTTGTGCGTTTCTGGGTTTCTAAACTGCAAGTGAAAATTAAGATTGAGATTCTTTTTAATCTTTTATCCAACCTGTCTAGCCCTCAGTTCTTTTAATCCTGCAGGGATTCCTCAGCTGGTTGTGAAGCATCTTCTGAGCTATTGCGTTTTACAGCTCAGAGTAAAGGCAAAGTAGATGCCAGATTAAATCGATGCGATGTTTTGGCTTCCCTTAATATCTCAGACTGCAATTTTTGTGGCAGTTAGCAGTTACAGCACGAGTAGCGGCATCATCCTTGCCGCAGGTGTAGTCTGGATAGCTGGGAATCGCTGCAGCCGTCCCGAGCTAAGATGAAAATTAGAAGCTTGGGAGATAACATTGCCCTAACAGGGGTTGGGGGCTACGCTGGGGTCAAATTTGGATTACAGTCTCTCCTCTCCTGGTGAATTGCTGAGGATACCTCCACTTACTAATACAAGAGGCCCCGGCAGGTCATCGGAGAGCCATCCCCAGCACTCCGCTTCTGCAAAACCATCATACTGTGTCGCCCTGCTTGACATGAGCCACAGAAGTGGACAGCTCAGGATCAAGACATCCCAGAGGCCCTGGACGCGCTGTTCTGTATCCCATTAAGCCATACCCGTCTCTCATTGCACCATCGCATCGCAGGTATGGGTTGGGAAAGGCAGTTGTGGCTGCCCCCAAGAGATTCCTCCTCCGGTTATTTTTGCACTGGTTGTGTTTTGTTTCTTACATGTATAAGAAAGAAGGTCTCAGGAGGACCTTATCTTCTGGAGGTTTTATGCATCGCTCCTGGGTGATGTACCCTCTGGCCACGTAGGGTTGACTTCTCTCAGGTATGGGTTAAAAAACTTGGAGATCCCAAACACCCAATTCACGCTTAGTTTATATGGACTGGGTACCTTTGCTGTTTCAGTGGCAGCTGAAGGACCCATGGGTTTGCAAAGAGTTTTCAGATTGCTGGGAATGAGAGAGACTGTCTAAATCCCAGCTATTAAGTGAAACTCCTCAGCCGACGCTGCTTGGGTTACACCCTTCGCTTTATTTTTATGTCAGGTTCTGGCTATTATTTAGACTTCCTTCACCGTTTAATCCAAATGTCAAATCAGGGCATGAATCCAATGCAAACAAACCCAAACCCACCCTGCCAGTCCTGCTTTCATCCATCCTCTTCCTGGGCTTCCCAAACTACAAACCCTGTTGAGCATTTCGGGCTCCTGTGGGTTTCTCCCCCAGCTTTGCTATGGGTCCAGCAGCACGGGGAGCGGTCTGAAATAACCTCACTGCTTCGGGGAAGCCCAGGTGAGAATAGAGCTTCGCTTTCATCCGTGAAAATCATCTTTTGGACAGTCAGCCTTGCTCCTGGACGCTGCCGGTTGCTGGTCGGCTTGCGAGTGGGGAGCTTGAGCGTAGCAGCTTTTCTCCAACTATGTGAAGTTTGTCCAGAAAAAACAAGGTGTGACTGAAGCCCCATGCCTTGGAAGAAAGCCTCGCGGCGCTGAAGAATTAACTCCTTGTAATGCCAGCAGCCGTTGCTTTCCCCGGACGAGGCGGAGAGGAGCCACCCTTCCCCTCCGTGCATGAAGGAAGGGTTTGTGCCGTTGGTTGCAGCTCCCCAAGTCTCGGCGTAAAGAAACAGCGGTGAAGGGAAGACATTAAGCACAAACAGGGTTGGTATTTTTATTTTTTAATACCTGCAGAGGACTTTGTACAAGAGAGCAAAGCCCAAGAGCTGCCCTAACCTTAGCATCAGCAAACAAAGACCTCAGTGTCCTCTGGAAAGTGGCATCTGAAGATGAGTAACGCAGCGGTTGCATCACGTTTAGGGCAAGCATGAGCATGAGGTGTCTGTTCTACCTCCTGCTTGAAAAAAAAAAACCTCAAACGCTGAAGACCTTGAGTATTTACCTGAGCTTTCACACACCCTGTTCATCACTTCCCTCCTTTCTTCAGGGGAACGAGCCATCTTGCAGGCACTTGCAAGAAGATGGCGCCTGTCCCGCACGCTTGAGTGGGAGCTGGTGTAAACTGAGTTGGGGAGGTCTCTGCTGACTTGGTGTGCTTGAGCTCCAGCCTTGGGCAGCTGGGAGGCTGGTGAACGTCCTGTTCCCTGGCCTGGGGGCAGCTGGAGCACCGGTTGTTTTGAAATCGGGGTTTTTTAAGGCCAAGGTTGTTATTTTCAAACTTAAAGCCAGCACCTAAATCTATAGCAAGGTAGCGAAGCATAAGGGAGTTAAAAAAAAAAACAACACCCTACTGATTTCTTAGGACCTCTGGAAACCTTGACTACTTCTACGTAGCACCTTCAGGTTCGCCTGTGCTGTTAGTTAACCCCGGGCTCTCCTCCCTGCATGCCACCGGGGAGAAAAACCTCACATGTCCTGCAAAAAAAACCCAAACCAAGTCACTTTTTCACCCAACAGCGTAGATGCAGTTTGTGCTTCAGTAGGTGCCCTATAACTGTGATACCCCGATGATTCTCTGGGTTTAGGTGCCGAGACACCGGGCTCAGAAAGCGTTGACCTCTGTTTGGAAAGAGTACAGCACGCTACGAAGATGCTATTTGTATTTCTACCTGATTGTCTGATTTTTAATGGTTCCTAGCATGCCACGGCGCTAAGATTTGGGCAGGTGTGAACGCGCTGGATTGTTACCCGTGATTAAAACTCGCTCTGAAAGGTTTCGTCTGTGCCCAACTGTGTTTCTTCTGTAGACGGTTGTGGTTGAGGTGTAGGGTCTGCGCCGGAGCCCTGCCAGCTCCTCTTGCTTTGTCAGCCTCAACCCTAATTGCAACGAGGCTGCGGGCAGGCAGCACGTCAGCCCGTGGCTTTACAGACCTGTGAAACCAGCTGAAATGACCCTCCTGAGGCTGAACCAGCCCAGGTCTGTGCTGGCTGGATGGCCACGTCCGAAGAGTTATAGACAATTGCTCAACGTCCAAGTGGAAACTAGTAACAAGACGCGTCCCTCAAGCGTCTGTACTGGGACCAATACTCTTTAATATCTTTTTCAATGGCATAGCAGGATGGACTTTGGAGATGACACCAGGCTGAGTGGTGCAGTTGATTTGCTAGAGGGAAGAGATGCCATCCAGAGGGACCTTAAGGAGTGGGCTCATGCAATCCTCATGAAGTTCAACAAGGCCAAGTGCAAGGTTGTGCACCTGGGCCAATCACCAGTATCGATAGAGATGATTGAGAGGAGCCCTGTGGAGAAGGACTTGGGGGTACTGGTGGATGAAAAGCTGGACATGAGCATCCTGGGCTGCATCCCCAGGAGCGTGGCCAGCAGGTCGAGGGAGGGGATTCTGCCCCTCTGCTCTGCTCTGGTGAGACCTCACCTGGAGCCCTGCGTCCAGCTCTGGAGCCCTCAGCACAAGAAGGACATGGAGCTGTGGGAGCGGGTCCAGAGGAGGCCACAAAAATGCTCCGAGGGCTGGAGCACCTCTGCTACGAGGCCAGGCTGAGAGAGTTGGGGCTGTTCAGCCTGGAGAAGAGAAGGCTGCGGGGAGACCTTAGTGCGGCCTTGCAGTGCTTCAAGGGAGCCTAGAGGAAAGATGGGGACAGGCTTTTTAGCAAGGCCTGTGGTGACAGGACAAGGGGTGATGGTTTTAAACTGAGAGAGGGTAGGTTTGGTTTGGACATAAGGGAGAGATGTTCCATGCCAAGGGTGGTGAAGCACTGGGATGGGTTGCCCAGAGAAGTTGTGGATGGCCCATGACTGGAAGAGTTCAAGGCCAGGTTGGACAGGGCTCTGAGCAACCTGATCTGGTTAAAGATGTCCCTGCTCACTGCAGGGGGGTTGGACTGGATGGCCTCTAAAGGTTCCTTCCAACCCAAACCATTCTGTGGTTCTATCATTCTATAAAAATCGGCTTGTTTTTGTAGCGGACACAGGCTTTTAGGGGTGCGCTGGCTGAGATTTTGAGAAGACCCTGAAATGGTGAAAACCAAGCCCCACCATGCCCCCCCAAAGTTTTAACCCTTGTTTCCCAGGGATGCTTCCCACGTCTCGTTGAAACCTGGGTAGAGGGGCTGGGGAAACCTCTTCCCCCCGGGCAGCTTGCAAAGGGGTTGGGGGGAATCCTGAGTCCTGGAAGAAAAAACAGAGTCTGGAAACAACATCCCAAGGAAACTGGGAGGAAGGTGATGCTGCCTGGGGACAAAGGGACAAAGGGACAAAGGGACAGTCCCTCTCCTCCCTAAGAGATGCTCTCCAGCCAACCTGCTCACTGGGTCCTTCTTGTGGACTGGAAGAGCCGGTCGGGGGAAGACAAGGTGCCTGCGGGTTTTTGAGAAGGTGTTTTTTTGAGAATTGGCACCGATTTGTGATGGGAGCGTGAAAAGCTTCAAATTCTGCAGGTTTTGTTGCCGTTGGGGTTGCGGGGAGCCTCTTCCCCCCGCGGTGCCGCTTGGCGGTGCTGCTCCCCCCGGTAAGAGCAGCAAAACCTCCCCGGGGAGTGGGAAATATTTAACCGGCTGGGTCTGCACCAGCCACATTTTTGCAGGAGAAAGACAAATCCTGGAAAAGCTTTGAAAAATATGCTCCCCATAACAAGCCCGGGCGGCTTTTCGTGGGCGGGCGGCAAAGGCATCGCGGGTCCCCCTGAGCCAAGATGCTCTTTTATTCCAGCAAAGCTCTTAAGTCTGCAAACACTGGCCCCATTTCACCTGTATTTGGGGTTGTTTGTTTTTTTTTTTCCCCCTTATCCTGGGTAAAAATAAATAGCAACAACAGCTCACCTCTGGGCGATTCAATTCCCACCGCCGGGCTTCAGTTCTCTGTGTCATAAAAAGCTTTTTTACATTCCCCAGATCTGTCGGTAATAGAATTCCTGCTCATCCCGGCTCGGGGGGGCGTTTTTAAGGAGAAAAACAGGAATTGAGGGAAAGTTGTGCAAACCCAGCCTGGCTGGGGGGAGATGGGGAGTGTGGGGCAGGTTGTGCCTCCCTGGATGGGATGAAAATAGGGCAAAAACTGGGGATGGAGGGACCGCAGAGCAGTTATTTCTTTGTTTTGGCTTTGCCTGGCCTCACTTTTTTTGGGGCATCTCTTCTTGCAAGGGCTGATTTGGGGCCAGTATGGACCAAAGTGGGAAATTAATGTATTTTTTTAAGCTATAAAGAAGGGAAGGCGCTGGGCTCTAAAGCTGCAGAGATGGGGATGAGGGTTTTGTTTGTCTCGGGGGGTGATTTATAGAACTACAGCACCTTCCTCCTGCCTATCCCGGGGGAGAAAAGAGGGAAAAGGCCCCAAAAATCTCCTCCTGCTGGGATACGGTGGGCTGTGGTTACGCGGGGCTGCCGGCACGCGGACGAGCGGGGCCGCGTGCGTGGTGGCTGAGGTCATGGCGCTATTAATTTCCCGTTAAAAGCCCCGATGGCTCCGGCGCTGCAGGGATGGAAAATGAAGCAGCTCCGATTGCGGCCGCTGCAGTTAACCCCTGCGGGGATGTCTGACTTTTTGGGTTGAGAGCGCTAAATCTCACGGTGCCAACGATAGGTGACATCCCTTGAAGGTTGATGGTCACCACCTTGGCCACCCTACGGCTGCTGCAGGTCCTCATCTGGCTCCTGGGGGGCTCAGGGTCCCTTGAGACATTCGGGAAACCCTCCTGGCGCCTGCAAAGACCTTGTCCAATTTAATCCCCCGCCAGCCGGCCGGGCTGGAGCCACATCTGCCCACACTGCGACGCTGGAAACCCGGCCATCGCTGAGCGCCCGGGGGGGCCGGCGACTGGTTGCATTTCACGCTCAAAAGCCCCTGAGGCTGAGACCCGGGGGCTTATTTTGGTAACTTGAACTTGGGAAACCCCTTGGCCGTGGAAGGCGGGGAGAGGAGTCTTGTGAAATGTGGTGGCAGCTGGGGGCTCCCGGCGTCCCCGCGAGGAGCCCCAAGCGTCTTTGCAAAATCCCTTGGGGCTTTGCGTTGAGCCTTGGGAACGCCGGGGAAGCGAGATGGGGGTGCCGGGGGGGGTGTCCCCCCTCCTTGCAGGGGGGCACAGGGCATTAGAGCAGCCCTGGGGCTGCTCTCAGCTCATCTCATGCCCCAACAAACTACCTGGCATTTGCAGAGCATGGGAGCCCCTGTCCTGGTCCCGTCTCCCGGTCACGCTTGTCCCCATCTCCTGATTGTTCTGGTCCCCTCTTTTTGTCCCACTTGTCTCCTGCTCCCACTTTTCCCCAGCCCAAAGACTTGTCCTTGTCTCCTGGTCCCACTTCTCCTTGTCTCTTGGTCCCACTTCTCCTTGTCTGCTGGTCCCACTGGTCCCTTCTCCTGGTCCAACTTGTCCCCATCTCTTGGTCCCACTTGTCCTTGTCCCCTGGTCCCACTGGTTCCTTCTCCTGGTTCTGCCTGTCCCAATCTCTTGGTCCCATTTTTTCCATCTTTTGGTCGCATTTTTCCCATCTTTTGGTCGCATTTTTCCCCTCTACTGGTTCTTCTTGTCCCCAACTCCTGGTCCCGCTTGTCCCAATCTCTTGGTCCCATTTGTTCCATCTTGTGGTCACATTTTTCCCCTCTTCTGGTTCTTCTTGTCCCCAACTCCTGGTCCCGCTTGTCTCAATCTCTTGGTCCCATTTGTTCCATCTTGTGGTCGCATTTTTCCCCTCTTCTGGTTCTTCTTGTCCCCAACTCCTGGTCCCACTGGTCCCCACTCTTGAGCACGCTTGTCCCCAACTCCTGGTCTCATTTGTTTCCCTCTCCTGGTCCTGTTGGTCTCCTGGTACCATTTGTCCCCGCTCCTTCTCTTACTCATCCCCATCTCCCTGTCCCACTTGGCCCCTCTCCTTGTCCCTCTTGTCCCCTCCCCTGGCCCTGCTCTCGGGGCCAGCAGAGGCAGTTTTGGTGCAGACCTGGTGGGATTCAGCACAGACTTTTGGGGCCAGAACCTTTCCCCACCGGGGGAAGCCCAACACAGCCCCCAGGCCCCATCACTGGATGCCCTGGCAAGCGCAGCCGAGAGGGTAACGCGATTTTGGCCTGGCAGTGAGGTGAGACTGGGGAAACTCGTGTCACGCAAAGCAGCTTGGTGCCTTGGATGCTTTTGGGCATCTGCATCGCAGTGGTACCCAGAGTCCCACGCAGGGTGAAGGGGCTAATGGCAAAAAAAAAAAGGGGGTTAAAACAACCTCTCTGGTCCCAAAATCAGGCACTTTGCCCCAAAGCGATGCCCGGTCTGGTTCAACCTGGGGCTCGGTGCTGGAGCTGGCCCCAAATTGCTCCATTCAGCATCATCTTGGCCATCGCCAGGCACCGTGGCCCATCCTGCCCCATACCTGGCGCTTGGTCGGGGGGCAATTTGTGGTTTGTTTTTTTTTTTTTTTTTTAATTTCTCCCCCATACAGTGATTTCTTCTTTCAGAAATAACCTGAAAGTGGAAAACGGGCAAGAAAAAGCACTTTAAAACAGATTTAAAAACACCGCTGAGAAATGAAACAGTTTTCCACCAAACTAAATATTGGAAAGACAGATTTGCAAAGGTGTTTTGGGGGGTTTTTTTGAGGTTTTTTTTAGTTATTTATTCCCCTATACAGCACCTGGGTTGCTGCAACCCAACCGAGCTCTCCTCTGCGGCATCCCCTAACCCCTTGCCCCCCCAACCCGTATCAACCTCACTGCAAAAAGCCTTTTTTCCCCACTTTTTTTATGGCAGCGGGGTGTCGAGGGGCCTTCCCTTCTTGCGGGCAGCGACATTTCCCGGGCAATACGTCATGTTTGCTTAAGAGCAGAGTTATTGCCGGGGAGGAGGCAGGGAGCTGCGGCCCCGGGGGCTGTGGGAGGGGGGAAAAAATGGGGAAAAATAGGGAAAAAATCCTGCCTTTCTTTTCAACATCCTTTGGGAAGGCTCAGAAAAGCTCCTTGGTCTCTCTTGGGGGGTCTCAGTATTGTTACCCCAACATTTAATTAATGTGTTTTTAAAGCCCAGTTGTTGAAATGTTATTAAAATGTCTCGGTTTTGCTAAAATAAAAGGGAATGGGGAGAATTTGTGACTGATTCGGCGGCACTGGAGCAGAAGCAGCGCTGGTCCCCCACGGTGGGTGATGCTGGGGGGGTTCATGAGCTGCTTTTCTCCTAAAAAGCATCATTTTAGAGAAAACCTGTGTCCAGGTGAAGCAGAACCGTGAGCAGGGAAAGGGGAGCGATGGGGGGGTTATGGTTGGGCCCCCGGTTTTGGGTGGTGCTGGAGCCCTCGGTGGCTTTCGTGTTGGAAAGGCTGGAGGAAAATGTACGGCAAGGTGGTGGGAGATTGTTTGCCAGCGGTGGAGATGGGATCAGCTGCTACAGTCTGGATCCAGGAGATCCCCCCAAGTCCCATCCCAAGGGATCCCTTGTGTGTGCCATCCTGCAGGATCCTCCGTGTCCTGTTCTAGCTGGTCCCCATGTCCCAGCCTAGATGAACCCCCAGGTCCCAGCCCAGGTGATCCCCATTGGTCTGAGTGATCCCTCATCTGCCACCTGATGTGATCCCCGCTCAGGTCCCATCTTAGATGGTCTCCCAGATCCCATCCTAGATGATCCCCCAGGTCTGATCGCTTGGAGGATCCTCCAAGCCCCATCTTAAGTGATCCCCAGTGTGCCATCCCAGGTGATCCCCTCCCAGGTCCCATCTTAGATGATCCCCCAAGTCTTATTCGAAGGGATCTCCCAGGACTCATCTGAAATAATCCCCCAAGCCCCATCCTAGATGGTCCCGCATGTGACATCCCAGGTGATCCTCCTCCAGGTCCCCTCTTAGCTGATCCCACAGGTCTTATCCCAAGGGATCCCCCAGGTCCTGGCCTAGATGATCTCCCAGGACCCATCCCAGGTGATCCCTCCCCCAGGTCCCATCCTGCAATCTCCATCCCCAGGTGCAGGGGACCATCCTGACCAGGTTTTGGGGTGGAAATGGCCGGTCTCTCCCTTGACGCCCTACGTCCCACCTTTTGCCTCCACCTCCCAGGCACCGAGTGCATCGCCTGTACCCGCTCAATTAATTTAATCATTAACCAACGCCCGATCCAAACCGCCCTGTGAGTCATGGACCTGCCCCGCGTGGCAGGAGGCAGCCGTGGGGATGGATCCTGCACACCCCGTCAGCTCCTTCCCCTCCGGTGGGGCAATTTGGGCCTGGAAACCTGGATTTGGGAAGCAAAATCCCTTCCCTTGGCAACGCTGAAGCAAACAGGACCCTCCCGTCTGTCCGTCCGTCCCGAGCGACGCTGGTGGAAACCTTCCCGCCGCGCTCCCGAGCATCAAATTGGGGGAGAAATGGGCAAACGTCTCCAGTGCAAAAGCACAAATAAACTTTCTTCTCCAGGCCGGTGCCGCAGCTGCGGGGCCGGCGTTTCTGGCCAGGGTCCAGCCTCCCGTTAAAGACCATCGTTAAGAAAAAGCAGCTCAGGATAAGCGGTGTGAAAAAATATTCCGGTAATTAAACAAGCCCAGAATAGAAGGAGAAAAGGTCAAGCCTAAAAATACAGGGGACGCTGCGAAGCGCAGCGTTAACAAATAACCACTTTTTCGGGAAGGTCTGATTTTAGCGGCTCGGGTACGATAGCCTGGCGTGACCCCTTGGCTTGTCTTAATTTTGCTGGATTTGGGGCTTTTTTTTGGCCGGGTTTCGCCCCGCTCTTGCCCCCTGCAGAGCTGCAGGCGCGCCGGGTGCGCGAGCGAGAGGGCAGCACGTGGGGAAGGCGCTGGGTGCTGGGCTGGCGGCCGTGCCTGGGGTGGAGCGAGCGTGGGTGTGCTCGGCTCTGCCGGCCGGCGTGCAGGCACCTGCCTGTTTTTTCCCAGTGTTGGGAAAACAACCGGGATTGCCAAAGATCCCGGCCCCAGGGATAGGCTGGAGGTGGGGGGGGTGAGGTTCTCGCAGCAGCTTGAACATCCCCGCAGCCGCGATGTCCCCCGCGAAACAGCGATGCCCCGCTCGCACCGCCTCCCCGTTTGCTCGTTAGTGCCTGAATTAAGAAGACCCATTATAATTAATTCTCCTTCCAACCCCTCCGTGTAGGGAATCACCTCAGCCCGGGGCGGGAGGGCTGCCGTAACTGGGTTTCACCTTCTTTGTGGGGAAACTGAGTCACGGGGAGCACGACGGGGTGGATTACGGCCAGGAAAGGCGAATCCTGCGCTACTTATCCTTGGGATGGGGCTCGGGGCTAAATCCAGCTGCCAATCTCCTCTCAGGTTGCGGGGTGGGGGAGAAAAGGGCCCCCAACACCCTGGGAGTGCAGACAGCAAGACCCCAAAAGCGATGGGGATTTGGGGTGGGGACGGCCACAACCCGGGGGGCTGCAGCTGGAGGGTGCCCAGCACCCATGAGGGGCATCTTTCCAGCTTGTAGGGAAGAAGAATGGGGGAGGAAGAGGATGGGGGTGATGCAGGGCGTGACCCTGGCTGAGATGCACCCATGTCGGTGATTTGGGGGGGGTGTTTTTTAGCAGGGACCCCAAAGAGAAACCGAAGGAAGCACTGGCAGCCACCAGGACGCGGGGGGGGGACATTTCTTTATTGGACTCGGCGCGGTGCTGGGGGATGCGTGGTGGCCACCGGCACCTCTACGGCCACGAGGGGTGCATCTCGTGGGGGGCAGTGGGGAGAGACCCCCTGTGTCCATCTGCACCCCAAGCCCCATCCTGCCAGGTTGGACGCCCGCATCCAGTGCGGACGCTGGCGGGTGAGGCTCTGGCTGGGATAAATGAGGATTTTCCAGCCCAGGATGGTGGAGAGAAGGTGGTAGGGAATGGAGGGGCTGGGGGACCACCACGGCCTCTGTTCCCTACGAAGAAATTAAGGAAAAATTAAAAAAAGGACCATGAACGTTGATTTTTCCAACCGCCAGCAAGAGTTGTGGGGCAGGAGGTGGTCGAGATGGGTGATACGCAAGATTTGGGGTGGCCGTTGCGATGGGTGGGGTGGACCCCTTGGTCTGGGGCTTTCCATGGACGTGGGGTTGAGCGCGAAGCTTCATCCCAGCGAGTTACCTGTGGGATGGGGTTGGAGGCGGTGGTGGTAGTGGGGGGGGTCACTTCTCCGTCATCATCCTCACAAACTCCTCGTAGTTGACCTGCCCGTCGTTGTTGCAGTCGGCCTCCTTGATCATCTCGTCCACCTCCTCGTCCGTCAACTTCTCACCCAGGTTGGTCATGACGTGCCGCAGCTCCGCCGCGCTGATGTAGCCGTTGCCGTCCTTATCGAAGACGCGGAAAGCCTCGCGGATCTCCTCCTCGCTGTCTGTATCCCTCATCTTCCTCGCCATCAGCGAGAGGAACTCGGGGAAGTCGATGGTGCCGCTGCCGTCGGCGTCCACCTCCCCCACCATGTCCTGCAGCTCCGCTTCGGTGGGGTTTTGCCCCAACGAGCGCATGACGGTGCCCAACTCCTTCGTGGTGATGCAACCGTCTCCATCGCGGTCGAAAAGGGAAAAAGCCTCCTTGAATTCGGTGATCTGCTCCTCCGACAGCCGCTCGGCCATGGTGCTCCCCGCTTGCACACGTCTCTGCCCCGGCACGCTGCCGCGCCGGCGGGGAGGCGCGGATGGGGCCTCCTCCCTCCAACCTGCCTCTCCCCGGATGAGGAGGAGGAGGAGGAGGCAGGAGCTGGGGCACGCGGGAGAGGATGAGCCACGGGCTCAGCAGGAACGGTTCGGCTGGACCCCGGAGGAGTGAGCAGGGGAATTACGGGGTTCCGGAGAAGAAGGGTGACCACCAGCCCCCTTGGGTCACCCTGGCTGCCCTCCCGCTTGCTCCGTGGGTGGCATTTCGCGGGGCCGGCTCCTAACGAACCCCCTAATTAAGGGCTTCGTGCCGCGGCTTGCAGCCAAACGGTGGTTTCGGGGCGAGGCAGGGCGCTGGCAGAAGCAGGGTGATACCCACTATTTTTTTTTAAGGTCATTTTGGTGGGGTTTGGAGTTGTGCAAAGGCCTCCAGCCCTGCATGGGGGGGTTGAGAGGGGTCTCCCCAGCCCCAGGGCCACCACGGCGATGCTGGCAGCGTGTCAAACCTGCCGAGGGAGGATTCCCTCGTGCAGGTCCAGGCAGAGCCCGGCTGATGTGCTCTGCGCTGACGGAGACCTGAATCAGCCATGACACCTCTTCTGGGCTCCCCAGGAACGGCCCCGCGGCCCCCGGGGCAGCTGACGTGGTGGTGCCTCAGGTGAGCGGTGCCATGAGTCCTGTCCTGGTTAGTCAGGGGTTAAGCCCGGGGCTGAGTGAGGGTTAACCATGTTGTAATGGCCCGCTTTCATTTTTACTCATCCCTTACGGCAGGGAGTACAGCGCGGTTCAGAGGCAAATGGCAATGAGGGCTATTTCTCTGTCCATCTGTCCATCCATCCTACCAGCCGTCCATCCATCTGTTCTCACTACATTCCACCCATCCCTCCATCCATTTGTCTGTTCATCTATCCATCCATCCATGCATCTACCCAACTGTCCATCCCCCCAGCCACCCAACCATCCATCCGTGTGTCCATCTAGCCACCCAACCACATTATCATCCATCCATCCACTCATCCACTCATCCATCCATCCATCCATCCGCGTGTCCATCCATCCGCGTGTCCATCCATCCAACCCAACCACATTATCATCCATCCATCCATCCATCCATCCATCCGTCCATCCACTCATCCGCCCAGCCATCCATCCACGTGTCCATCCATCCAACCCAACCACATTATCATCCAGCCAGCCAGCCATGTTATCATCCATCCATCCATCCATGTGTCCATCTAGCCACCCAACCACATTATCATCCCTCCCTCCCTCCCTCCCTCCAACCACATTATCATCCATCCTTTCACCCCTCCAACCATCCGTCCATGCATCTGTCCATCCATCCATGCATTCCCATCAGTCTACCTGTCCCTCCAACCACCCATCCCTCTTTCCTATGTGCCCACGACAGCCAAGCGACCTTCACCAGCTGGGCCAAGGAGCTAATGGACCAGATGATCAGGTGCAAGCAGAAGATAGTTTGACTTTCTTGGCTACAAGAAAATGGCACCAGTTTACCCCAGTTTAACCCAGTGAGGAATCAGAGCTGTGGGATTTGGAGGGAAGGCCACAAACCAGAAACCGACCCATGGGACAACTGAGGAACACATGGGAAATGGGGTCTCCAGGTGGGACAAAGCCTGGGAGGGGATCGCCCTCTCAAGGAAAACCTCATCTGGAAAAAACTCTGGGCGCGTTAAATGCCGCAGTCGCAGGGAGGAATCGGCCAAGCCGTGCCGGGAACCTGTCTGGCGAGAGGCACGGCACTACTCGCCCCGCCAGCGCGTTTCGGGGAGGGGAGGTCCTGGCAGCTCCTCTTGTGCAACGAGCTGCTCCCTAATTACCTGTCTAATTGCCTGCGCTTGCTGTTCTGTCCCAGATTTAATAAGATCGAATCAAAATTTCGGTGAAAGAGCCCCAGGCAGCCAAGCAAGGAGCCAAGAGGAGGGGGAGCTGGCTCGCACCCAGCTGGGAGAAGCGAACACCATCAGATAACCGGGTGTTTTCAAAGCCCGGGAGGGTTAAGGTGTTTGTTCAAGCTACAGGGGGAGTTGTCTGAGCTCCAAAAGGAGGGTGGGCTGGGTGGGGGGACCCTGGGTCACTTTGCTGAGGATGAAGGTGTCCTGGGTGTCCCTTGGTGCTGAGCGAAGCTGGAAGCTGCTGGGGATTTTGCTTCCCCATCACCAGCACCCATCTCCAGCAGCCATCACCTCCCCATCACCAGCACCCATCAGCAGCACCCATCACCTCCCATCGCCAGCACCCATCACCAGCACCCATCACCTCCCGTCACCAGCACCCATCGCCAGCACCCATCACCTCCCCATCACCTCCCATCGCCAGCACCCATCGCCTCCCACATTTGCATCAGCCTTTGGGAGAAGGTCAAGCCAGCCCTTGATTTTGACTGCTTAACTGCGCCCTCATTAGCAGGGCAGGATAATTGGATAATTAACTTCACAAAAGTGCCTGCTGGCCCATAAAATCCCGCGGTTTATGGCCGAGCCCTATTTACGGCACCGGAGATGGGCCGGGGGTAGGACAGGGAAGTGCCGAGGCCACCACAGTGGGAGGTTGGAGCACGCAGCCACCGGCTGACGGATATTTTGGCAGCCGATTTTGCCGGGATGCCTCCAACCGGAGCAGGAGGGGTCGATGCTTTGCCGAAGGAGGGTGCAAGTGGCCAAAGTTAAAGCCTCACACGGCGTTTTCCAGGTGACATCGCCCTGCTCAACCTCAGCGTCCGGCTTTGAGCGGTCTGATCCAGGTAACGGCTTAAAAAAAACCCACCCCAGCCCAGATGGTTAAAAGCACCCAGTTGGGTTATCCCGAGCCTGCGCGGCTCGTAAGGCGAGCCCAGATGTGCGCAGATGTGTGCGGCGACGTCTGGGTTTGCATTTGCAGACGAGGCGGCGGTGCCGGGGGGGAGGCTGATGAATTCATGGAAAAAGAGAAAGTTGGAGGCGGAGAGGGAAAGCGCTCCGACAGGGAAACCTCCGCGGGGCCCCGTGCCCCCGCGTGAGCGCAGACGCGCCGAGGCCAGCCGGTCCCACGAGTGTCCGTGGGGAACGGGGAGGAACCTCCGCAAAGCCCGGCATAAATTGCATCAGGGTTTAATGTGCAAAATGGGATTTTGGAAAGGCTGAGCTCGGGCATGATCCCGCAACGGCTGCGGGGGTCTCCAGGGGACGGCAGTTGCTGGGTGTAAAATTTGGGCTTTGATGGCTCGTGTTTTATTTTAGACATCGTTTTAAGGGCGGTTTTCAAAGCCGAGGGCGAAGTGCAGGGTCTGCAGGGCAGCGCTCCTGAAGTTGGGCTTTTCTAGCCCAAGCAAAGGGACCGCGGTCCCGCTTTTGGGTCTGCCAGCTGTCACCGCGGCAGAGGAGGGAGGCTGGGGTTGGGGTGCCGGGGAGGTGCTCGGGAGAGGGACGTGACCCGCTGTGACTCTGACTCCGGGAAGGTCTCGTAGCACATAGCACCCAAGCTGGGTGCATCCCCAAAGGTAAATATGGGGCCGGGGAGCTGCTTACCGAAGGCGGAGGTGCCCACGTGGCCACCGGTCGTGGATGCCTTCTCTTTCCCTGGCCACGATGGGGATGTCGCTACGGCCAGGGTGGCCAAGGGCGCAGGGGCTTGGCCGGGCTCGGGGACGCGGCGCTGGCCCAAGTTCCCCCTCGGCCCTTGGGTACTTCACCCTGCTGCGTCCCGGGGTCCCCCCGTACACGGGATGGGGGGTCTTGGCTCAGCGGTTTAGCAGCGCAGGCGAGGAGAGGGCTGGCCAAGACCCGACGGAGTTCAGCGCAGGAGGAAACCAGGAAAGCCCGGCTTGTTTAGTCTAGCGAAGCGAGGGCTGAGGAGGCGGATGGCTGCGGTCTGCACGTTCCTCCCAGAGGGACGGAGCTGGGATAGGAACCACCAGGAGTCGGGGTGGGGGTGGAATTTACTTTTAAAGGGAAATTAAGTTTTTGGCTAATTTGCTGTGTTGGCTACAGGATGATGAGACGAAGGTTCAGCCCCAGCCTGGCGTGCGGGAGGATAAGCAGGCTCTCTGCAGGATTTCCTCTCTGCTGAGGATGAGCCGTGTGCCCCAGCTGCTCACTAATCCCTTTTTTTGGCAAAAGGAGCGTTTTTTCCAGCTTCTCCCTGCTTGGGAAGAGCCAAGTCCCCTCTCCAGATCAAAACTCAGCTTTCGCAGATGAAAGCTCAGCTGTAAACCCTGTCCCTGCAAACCGAGCCATGCCTTCCCTCCTGAGCAGGGCCCCAGGAGTGCAGCGGGGGACCCAAGGGAGCGCGGCCAGCCCCAGGGAGCTGGTGTGGAGCCGGGGCCGCTCTCCCCGAGAGCTGCGGCTGTGCCCAGACACCCCCTTACATGGTCAGGCTGCAGCTTTTTGGGAGGAGTGCGGAGAGCAGACGGCTTCGTCACGCTGCTGCTAACTGGGTGCTCCCCACCGCCCTGGGGGAAGCAGCCCTGGCAGCCCAGTGGGTCCCTCTCCACTCAGGGCTCATCTAGGAGAAGGTTTTAAAATATTTTCTAACTGGGGAGCCTTTCAATTCTGCGGGGTGGTTTCTTTTCTGGAGGAAGGAGGTTTCAGTGCCCCAGGAGGGCAGGGATTATTGCCCCTGCTCCCTTTTTCCCCAGAAATGGAGGAGAATGATGCAAGCGGTGGAGTGAGTCACGCAGCTGTGCCCTGTTTTACAGCGACTGCCCATTGCACACGAAGGGTGGTGGCTGCCAGGCCCCACGCCGCACATGGAGCTGTAAACCACCGGCTCGTGTCCTGCCCGGCCGCAGCGGCACGAAGAGGAACCGTGACGGAAAAAGGGTTTTGAATAAAGCCACGGCTTCCTCCTGCGAGCTACAGCCCTACACCCGGTTTGTGCGGTGGCAGGCCAGCTGCATGCGCTTGGAGAAGTGCAGGTACGCGCTCATCCACTGCCGTATGGCAGCACCCGTGGCATGAGCACGTCCCTCCCAGGCAGCGACTCAGACGAGGCAGGCAAGAGGCTGTCAGGAATTTAATTGTACTTGGCAGTCGAAACTGTACAATACATTTACAGAGAACCACACGTTTGTGTCTATGTACACCCTCTTCCCATCTCCAACATTACTGGCCAAACACGTGACAGGCAGTAACCCTTTACATGCGAGTTACGGCTCCTCGAGCACGGATTTCAGGGAACGCTCAAGGACGGGTATTGTGGGATCGCTGTCCTCGACCCACCATCACCGGTCGAACGGCAGGAACGACCCCATTGGCTTTGCTCAAAGCTGTCACCGCTTTGTTTCCTACAACGCTTTGCAGCGCAGTTACCAAGCCAGCATCTCTCACACGAATCTTTGGACCACTAGAACACGGCAGTGTCGCCGTTATGAGTATATACAACCACTATCTCTTCTGTCCTTACACCTCATCAGCTTCAAACGCTTTCTTTTCTCTACCCTTCTACCACATGCAATAAACCCCTTGGTTGCCTCCAGTCCTGCCTCCCTGCGGAAGGCATTTCATTTCCAAAAGGCAACGGTAACAAGAAAATCTACCTTCACTCCCTGCTATTCCCCTCTAGCTGCTGCTCCTCTTCCCTCCCCAAACCCTTTACAACGTGCCTAAAACCTTCCTAAACCCCGTTAGCAATGCAGTTCTCTTTCAGTAGCGCGGAGCGCACACAAGCCATTTACGTCGCTCATCATAACGGGGTACGTTGAGCGTCTCCTCCCAGCCACCGGCTCGTAACACTGTGGCTTGCCTGCGCTCCGCAGGACTGTGGAGTGACGTGAGAAACAGTGCGTACACGCACACCTCAGAGCGAGGAGGATCAAGTACTTGAAAGGAAATGCCAAGTCTGAACAACAACAACAAAATACAAAAGTAAAAAAAAAAAAAGAAAATCAAAGAAAACCAAAAAAACCCCCAAACAGACTTGAAACAAAACAACTAATTAAAAAAAAATTAAATATCTGGCAGATTACAAGAGTGAAAATGAGGAATGTACAAAGGACACACTAAGATGAAAGATTCCAGTAGGTAAATTGAGAACCTGTTGAACCTGGGGTCTGTTTTTTTTTTTTTCCCCCCCTCCTTTTTTAACACAAAAAGTTGCATGGATTATGATAACCATACACTGCAAAACATGCACTGTACAAGACAAGAAGAAAACGTGAATTCAGGTTTTGAGTCCACTTTAAAAGGACTCTTGCAGCGTTGATCCGAACCCCCTGCAAAGGGAGGCGCTGCCAGGCTCGCGGTGACAGCCCAACCTTCCGCTTTAGCTTTACCATTTTCCAGCCTCAAACACCGCGCGTGGAAATCTCTCAGAAACCAAAGTGTGCTCTTCAAATCCGCCATGAGCAGTCAAAAGCACGAGGGCTTTTGAATCACTCAGTCACAGCATTAAAACCAGGTTTAAAGCGGCCACATTTGTAAAAACAGACTCCAGTTCAACAGTGTTAACTGTATACCAGTAGCTGCCATTACAACATAAAAAACCAAAAAAAAATCCTGTTCAGTAGAGTGAATCTGATCATGCTCACAAGAAAAATGTACACATTATTTATAAATAAACAGTCTTCCACCAGGACGTCACTGGGCTCGTCTTTACACTAGCGTTTCTTTCCGCTTGCCACTTAGCTGCTTCTCCCTCGATTTTCTGTGCCCAGATGGTGTTCTGTGTGTTTTCACACCCTTGGCTTCCTCCGAGTCCAGGATGGAGCCACACTCGGACATGCTTTCGTCCAGCTCCATCTCGGTTATGCCAGACATGGCAGACTGCCTCTTCTGGGCTTTGATGTTGGGCGCAGAGGGGTTGTTCTCCTCCGACTCTTCGCTCAGCTCTGGCAGCTCCTTCAGCTCTGCTGCAGCGGCAGTCCGCTGGAAGGGAGCGATGGCCGTTCGGATGCAATTAACCCATTGCTGCTTGTGGAAGACATCGTTGGCCTGCAGCGTGTGGGACTGGCCTGGGGAGGGATCTTGGAAACGAACTCGGAAGATATTTTTAGCTGAAGATAAACATAGGAAAAAGCAGATCAGTTCCTAGCTCAGTATTTAGAGATTCCATTGCTAGACAAGTGACCTGGACTGCCCTGCTCTGCTTCAGGGGAAAGCGTTCAAAACCCGCCCCAAAGCCCCCCCAAAACCCCACAAGCCAGCAGAGGCATGTTTAAGTAGATGTTTTCTAATTTGAGCACCAACTGCAAAGCGCCATATGTAATTTTATGGCCACCAAATATAAAACTGCAAAGCCCAGCAGTAACAGTCTAAAGGTGGACGTTAACACACATCACATGTCTGCTATCCTGAAGGATCCTCAGCCCATGGGGACCCACGCCCAGGTGTTATCTCTCCTCACCAGCAGATTCCCATGCAGATGAACTGGTTTGGTCTGTACCTTTATCAGAATTGCCAAAAGCTCCTCGGAAGGATCCTCCCATTTTCACATCGCCATCCTGCAGGTCTTCGAGGAGCAGCTCCTGGACAGGGATCGGCTGCCTGTACACTTGGTAGGCCTGACGCTCATTGCGAGTGACCGGCCGGGTCAAAACCAGGATATCTTGGAAGAGGAAGACGTAGAGCTTCTGAAAGGGAAAACACATTTGAATATGAGCGAAGCATTATACTCTGTATTCAAAGCAGTTACACATCCTCTGGGATTCAAGGCCACATTATCTGAAGTTTCACCCACATTAACCTTCTGACAGTTTCCTGTTACAGCAATATAGGGCCCTAGCAGTGGACGCACAGACCAGACTTAATCAACAGGTTTATTATTAACGACTCTTAAAAAGTGAGTTATGATTTACAGCTGCCAAGAACAGGATGATTAGAAGATGATCTTTTCTGACAATACAAAATGCTTCATGTGTACAGAAGCATAATGGCCAAATTAAACAAAACAAACGAAAAACCTAACCAACAAAAAAATTAAGAAAACAGAAAAAGGTTTAATGTTTAGAACGAGGTTACTCCTGCAAGCCAGAACAAAAGGCGGCAAACCCTCGAGTACAGCAGGGTCTTTCAGCGCTGCTGCAGTGCGAGATAAACTTCTGGCAGTTCATCTCAAAGCCAAACAGGCGTTTGCAGGAACACTTTTGTTTGGAAGAGCTGTACGCTGTGCTCATAATGGGGAATGTCAGAGCACCTGAAAGTAAACAGCTGGCAGGAAATCCCTTTTGATGGAGTGCCTGGGCACAGAGCACACTTTCTATGGTAATTTTGTGCTAATTATTTTCCAGCTTTTGAAGGCCAATTGTAAAGCTGTCAGCAGGAAACTTTCCCTTACACCCTGAAACGCAGACTGCCATCAGGTACTTTCTCTTCTGCTTTTTAAATTTAGCTAATTGTCTGAACTAACCCTAAGGATGGAAGGGCTCCTGGTCCTGCTATGACAGACCAACGCTTTTAACCACCTCTGAGGGAAGGTTTTCAAACTTGAGAATTAATTACCATGAACACGAGGGACTTACATGTCCATTTTTATTCTTCAGCTCCCCATGGCACAGTAAAGCTTTGCTGCCTTCAATCCTCGGGTCCTTCTGCTTCTCATCCAGGTACTCCAGCTTGTCGATGTAATACTGGCACTCCGACTCCCCCTTCTTCAGGTTGATGTCAGAGAGGACTCCTTGGATTATAGATATCTATAAAACAAAACATTTACAAATAATTAAGTAAGGACCTCTGCTTGCGTATCTTCTCTTTAAATGCTATTTAACAACTCCTGATGATGGAATCCATGTGGACTCATCTCTCACTTGCTTTCACAAAGGGTTACAGTCACAGATTTGTGTTCACCGAGAAAACCACCCCCCAAAATCGCTGAGGGTTTAAGAAAGCTTTCTGAAGCTCCAGAACAACATGCTTATGTCAGAACAATGATCACAAAATGACTATTACTTACGGCTTCTTCCAGTATCTGGACATCGGGATGGTCTTTGGGAGTGTGCCTTAGGATCTCTTTCAGGAGCAGTGGGTATTTGACCAGCCGACTTCGAGGAATGTCCAAGAAGCTCCAAAGGTCTAGCTTGCGGCTGAAAGGAGACTCAAGGCAGCGCTGAAGGAAGTCCTGCACTCTCCGGTCCTGCTTCTTCTGATCCAGAAGTGCTTTGGCTGCCAGCTGATTGCTACAGTAACCTTTGTAGGCATGGAGTCGTGGTAACTGCAGGAGAACAGAACAAGAGTTCAGGAGTTAAATTCCATGTAGGAAAAGCAAATCACATTAATGTGTCTAACTTGGGGAGTTCTACTTCCCTTACTGCAACACTTTGCCCAGTAAAGAAGCTAACAGACTATCTTGTATATGTAGCTAGTCTTTTGTGAGGAGAACAAGGGCATCCTGCACGCAATGCCTTTGAAGTTCAGATGTTTGAGATTAACAGCGATAACGCTATTGAAATCACATCAGTGACAAACGGTCCAGAAGATATAGACATTTCAAACATAAATCAGCAAGTAATTGCAGTCACACTAGCGTAAGTCTCCAGGGTGAAATCGTGGCCCATTACGGCTGACAGACTCCCATTGTTTTCAGCGTAGCCAGGATTTCCGTTTCAATCTTTTGCTCAAGGCCACAAAAGCCCACAGCTTTTCGGCTTCTAGCTTTAAATGTTCTTTAAGCGTGTTTTTAGCCTGCTGTCTCTAAGTTATGTACTCACCCACTTCACAAGAATGGGCCCAATCTGCTCCACTGTTCCATCTGGTTTTGTTGCTTCTCCTAAGCTTGCCAACAAGTCTGGAATTGAAACACAAGAATAGAAATTGCATCAATGCCCCAGTAAGCTGTTCTAATGTGAGAAAGCATAGAGTTTAACTCTTAGTCAGCACATTGTGTGAAAACGATCCAGCTGTTCTTACCTTCGTGCAGAGGAATATAAGAATCCAAGTCGCCAAATATGTGGTTGAGTTCCTCCTCAGACATGATAGAGAGTTTCAGCATGGGATCGTGATAGGCCTGTCAAAGAACATCAGTATTAAAATACACTAAAATCTCCCAAACCCAAAAGCTGACAATTTAAATATGAGGGGATGCATCATGTGCAGGTCAGATATGAAGTGAAGCCAACAGAAACAGTAACACTGACTTTGATCGCTGAAAGATTAATCTCTGTATGAAGGTATCAAATGGAAAGGACTTTCCTGTCGGAACTGTTCTCATCTGGGAGAGGGATTCCCCAACTAGCTCTGCAGGACCGCAAAGCACAACCCCTTTTTTGGCTGGGTTTGCTGCAATCAAACCAGTACTGTAAGAGTGCTCACGTCAACTTTCCAGGCCAGCTTTCAAACTGTGGATTCTGGCCCGATAAAGTTGATATGTAACGTTCGTAGGTGCAAAGAAACTTCATTATTATCTGTAATATGATTACTGACTGCAGGAAAAAAAAAAACACTCACCTTTCTGGCAAGCTTCAGGTCTTCGATTAGGTCCTGCTCTCCCCTGGACATTTCGTATATTGCCTGTGAGGAAGGGGATAAAGCATCGAGAGCCATTTTTAACACCAGTCTTCCTCTCAAAGAGCCTTTCAGCTCACATAATGTACATCCTGTCTCTGCAGCTTGAATAGGCGGTTTTGCCATCTGAATCGCTGTATGCCACCTGGGCATGACAACCTCAAGTAAATCTGCCGGCTTTCCCAGCTCCGAGAAAGCAACATTACTTACAACTGTGTGAAAGCTCTGACGCTCATGCACAAGCCAAATTAAACATTAGTGCCTTTTAAATCACTGCTTTTACACAGGCAAGTACGAAAAAAACAAAACCCAGAAAACCACAGAGGTCAAATCCCAGGCGTCTTTAGTCAGCTTCTGTGTTGTCACTAGAAGATTTGTCTATAAACTACAGGAAAAAGGCAAGCCAAGGCCTTGCTATTTGGCTTTCAACCAATTGTCAAGAGCTTTAAGAGAAAGACAGCTGGCTTTACAAGGAACCCGACTTTGGGTCTGCTGCAAAGCAACCAGAGTGGCTGGGTCTTGAATTTCAGAAATGCTGAGCACCCCCATGGAAAAGAGTTTGGCATCTCTGAAGGGTCAAACTGGGGAGACAAACTCCCTAGCGACTCAAGAGAGAGAAGCCTACCTCTTCCCATGCCTAACACAGAAATAAATCTAGCGGTTTAGAAATGAAGGTGCACAGGAAGATACAGTCACCCACAGATGCCAATTACTCCTTTACTTGCCAAGGAGACAGCCCAAGCCAAGGCCTTGGCTGCCTTTCCCGGTCCTGCTGTTTAACGGACAGCCTACCTCCTGGCGCTTAATTTCTTTGGTGCTCAGCGACTCTTTCATGTTGACATCTAACATCTCAGACCAAAGTACGCTGTTTCTTCTTTTAGGAGGAGTAGGAGCAGCAGATCTGCTACATGACTTCTGGGCACAGCCAGGAGACTTGCTGTCACTGCGAAGTGCAAATGACTATAGGGATTTAAAAAAAAAAAAAAAAGGTAAAAAAAAAAAATATGTAGAGCCACCATTTCAGAAGTACAGAAGTATTATAGTATTATCCATACCCCTCCCAATCCTTCATCCTCCTCTGTTGTACAGGGCAGGAAAACACACCCAGACACTTTTCCTCAGATAAAGGAACACTTTAATCAAGCTGCTGAGAAAGCCCCAAAAGCCCAGAGATTGGCAAGCTTTTCCATGTGCCTCTCCCTGCACTGATCCAGTAGCAGCGCTTGGGAGGAGGATGGGCAGGTAAAGCTTGGGTCTATTTCCAAGGTATGAGGAAGTAAATAAACGAGGATCATAATTCTACCCATAATGGGGCTAATCGGGAGCCACTTGAACTTTGCTCTTGTGATTTGCAATGTTACTAAAACCTAGACACAGAAGCGCTCTTATCTGCACGTGTGGGGTAGACTGTTCCTTATAAAACACTTCTCTAATGTTATTGAAAGATCCCTGAACAGCAGGGTCAGTTCACGTTTAAGTACATGCTCCAATACATGTATCTCAAGCACCAGAACAGTTTATCAACTAATTTTCCTTATCTGAATCAGTTTATTTTTTTACTGCTTAAACCCTCAATAACCTGGTTACCTAACAATCTACCTCTGAACTCCTGACCTCTTCTTCACCCCCAAGTCCCAAGCAAGCTTTCTGTCCTTGCATGAATCGTATAGGAGATTTTCAAGAGATGCCTTGAAATCCCGGTGCCTGTTTTACCCCCATACAGCCAGTACCTTTCCCATGTCTCTAGACTTCTAGGACTAGAAGGCTCTGCTTTTTACCTGTATCGTCTGCCCAAAGCGCCGCACTGCACCATTTCTTACAGGAGAGATCAAGTTTGCCAGGGATGTGACCCGTGCTAAAGGCCGAACCCTCTTATTGCTTGGCTCCTGTAAATAAAGCAGAGAACAAATTGTACTGGCTGTGACTCCCACTTCGTTTCTCAAGCTGCTCAGGCAGGTTTAAAAAGCATGAACCCACTTAAGGAGTGCAACACACAGCAAAGAGAGTGTTTTGAAGTAGCCATTCGTCTTAAAAGGAAAGCAGAGGCTGTAAATATTTGTCTGAACTTTAAGGCTGCAATTAAACTGCAGAGATTTTGCCCAGTGTAAAAGAGGGAAGATAACACATGCAGCAGTCAGAATTCAAAACAGGGCTCAAACAGGGACCGTTATGGTTTGGAACATAAATAGACTGAAGCACTCTCTGCAAGGCAAGCGATTGTCATCTAAAGATGGAGCTGTGATCTGCTTCTCCATTTTATTATGTTTTCCTTTGTAGAAAGAATGTGTTTTTCCATTTTAATTTTATTTTGGAGAGAAAAGTAGCCGTTGGAGCCCAGGACAGCCTCAGCAGCTATTCTAACAAAGAGCAAATGACCACATGCTGAACATTCCTGCGAGGGACACATACACACGAAGTGGATAAAGTTTAAAACCTTCAGTTTACAAAGCTTCCTCCCCCTTCTGCTCCCCGCCCACCCCCTGCAAGTCATCATAATTTTTCTTATACGTCGTTTAGCTTTGATAGAGCTTCTGCTTTTCTACACCACTAATCCCTGACGGGAGCCCAGAGCATTTTCAGTTCTGTCCTGACCGAAATGCTGCCAAGAAAGAGGAAACGCCCCATGGAAACCTCCTGCTGCTTAAGCTCAGATCAGTTTTTAAAATCATGCTGGCAACCCTACATATTTTACATCAAAAATATTGTGTTGTAAGGACTGTACAGGAAAGGTGCGCACAATGGGACGCTGGGAAGAGATGGACTCGGAGCTTAAGGCCAAAAGAAAGGCTAGATGAGGTGCCCTGGTGCTCTTAAACATCTGGCAGACAGTTGGACGTAACTCATCATCAGAAGGAAGCTTCTTAGCATGAAGTTCAGATGAACTGATGGAAGCAGCCTCTTTTTTGAGTCCATCTCAGTAGAAATTTTACCAAAGCTTTATTAGGCATTTTTGGTTAATTACAGTTGAGTCCCTCCTACGTTTCAAAAGGCTAAAAGGCAAAGACTGAGAAGACCGCTTAGGACAAGCTTTCTGCTGTCTCTATTTCCAGTCCGAGATTGCAAGATAAGGTGCCCAAACCCTTTGCTTCTGTGTAGAAACAGAAGTGACAAACGCTGAAAAAAAAAAAAGGGGAATAGGAACACACAGAGCTGGAGTCCAGTCATGAGAGTAAGGAAGCATAAAAGCTACGTACGTAAGATCTGATTTCAGCAACATGACCCTGAGGAGCGGCCCGCCTGTCTGCCTACACGCAGTGTTAAGCAACAGAGGAGGTTAGCTCACACTGAATTAAGCCTTCAAAGTTGCGGGGGGGGGGGAAAAATGAAAAGAAACAATTTATGAGTGATGCAGAACAGAAAGACCTCTTGGCACAGCACAAAGCTTGTTCAAAGCTGTGCTTGAAACGTTTGGGTAATCTCAGAACTATGAGGGTATTACAGAAATGGGGAAAAGCTATGAGAGAGCGCCCTCAACCCCGGGACCCCAACCCTCAGCTGGGTTTAGGTACAGCACTGGGAACACTGCAGTCACTTCTTTCCTTTGCCAACCATGAGCCACTGCACTCAAGACAGAGTCAGTCAGGAAAAGGATTACGCAGAAGGCTGGAAAGTTAGGCCGGGCTCAAAAGGAGACAAGGAAATTTTAACTAATTGCAGATGTTTCTGAGCAGAGGAAAAGGACAGGTAATTTACTTCTAGAAAACCATGTATCGATGTACTAGAATAAAAGTACACAAACCAAAAGAAGCTTAAGAAACTGTAGGAATGTAAGCAGAAAATATACAGACATAAGCCACACACAGCTCTGTCAAGGCCTGCGATATAAATAGCATGGAAAAGAAAAACGTGACACTGAAAATTAATGGCAAGAAACCTCAGTACTTTAGGACACTTGTACAGTCTTCTGCAGCTCGCTGTTGAAGGGTCAGCTCTGCAGCCTTTCCAGATACGAGATACAATGACACACTATCTGCGCTAAGGGACACGTGTGAATGCCTTCCCAGCACATCTGTGCTAGGCTGAAGCGACACATGCATATGCACAAGGTCTGGCAGAAGGCATTCCTGCCTCTCCGTTTGGGACAGGCGGTACAAAGGGGCTCCCTGGGATTATAAATCGCCACTTTTTTGAACAGCCGATACATACTGAGACATGCAGAGACAGGCTTGAAGTGAAAAGCACTGCTCTCTTGAACAAGAGGGAGCACGGCTCCCAAGGAGCCCTCCTCTGCTCTGCGGAGGGAGGAATTTCGCACAGATAGGCATGACCAGAGCGTTTTCTGTACATGCGATGTGCTCCCCTGGGGTGTTAGGCCAACAGAAAAACTTCTGTACGCTATAAATGCAGCTTAGCAAAAGGCCATTTCCCCTCTCTTAAAGAGAAACAAATCCCACTTTCTGTCCTGCGAGTACTCTCAGACATGAATAGCTCAACTGCCAAAAAACTGCATCTGTTTCTTCTTCTTCTTCTTCCAGCGATATTGTTTGATCCAAGGCAGGGAGGAGGGAAAAAAACCCCCTCTCCTTAGAAACTTCACCTTCCCTGAGATCTGTATTTCAGCTTGGGGTCACGTACTCCACTTACAGTCAAACTCAGTCGCGGTGTAAGCTGAGACTCAGCGCAGTTCATGCTATGGATAACTTTGGCTCAGTATTTTTTTTTTTTAGTTCTGTACTTGCAAACAATGATTAGCCTGTCTCTGTGCTGTATTACTTACAGAAGCCCAGATTAGAATGAAGTCTGTAAAGTTTCTGTAACAAGCTAGCAGTGTTAAGCATTACGGCACAGACAGATAATTAAAACCCCAGCGAGTTCAACAGCACTTCTGCTTCCATTCAGGATTTTTTTTTTCCAGGGGACTTTTTATTAAAAGTGAATATAAATACATCATAAACATACACACAAAAGCTAAACTTGTGCCTCGGTGCCTCAGCTGGCAGACAAGACTTCACGCTAGTGGAATTTCTTCAAGTGGTTCTAAGCGCAGGTTAACTCTTCACATTGTGAAAAGATTGCACCTTGCTGCTCAGAAGAAAACCAGGCTCTACTTTTGAGCAACAAACATTTTCCTCTAGCAGCACGCACACCTATAACCTTTCCCCCCCGCGCTAGGTAATAATTAGTGGTTTTTACAAGGATCACTTACTAGAGTACAATGTCCTAAGTGCCTGCCGCATACCAATGCCTACAAACATGGTGACAAATCTAAAAACCATGCGCAGCAAAACTTTTCCTATTGAGCCAAATAAGCAAAAAGGGATTTTAGTCACCAGCTCGAATAATTCCTGCCAGAAATCACCGCCACCTGACTATCTTATTTTAAGATTCACGCGCAAGGAGCTCGCTGAATCTCAAGCTCTGTTCTGAAAACGGGTGTCCGCACTCAAACCAAACAACCAGCCTCTGGCTTGACAACGTCGGTACAGAGATTACAACCCTCGTCTTTCTCAAATTCAACAGGCTGTTCGCGACCAAGGGTGAAACCTGGCCTCATGCTCCGCTGATAACTTCAGTGGCTCTTGATAGCAACTCAGTACCTGGCACTTACAGGAGTGTTGGCTTAGGAGTCATTACTCAAGCCCAGACCTAAAGTTTAACTTCAGATATCCAGCGTGCTGATTATAACCTACAGAAAATACACGTTTTAAGAATTAGAGGCGATTTACTCTCCTTTAAGAGATCTGGTTTATGTTATTTCTCTCCCCGCATCTGGTTTCCCTTTTGCACAATGACATTGCCCAAGTTTGGCTGTTTTAAAGCCAGGATTTTAAGAGGCTGGCGACTCAGACTGGAGCCCTCAAGCCCCAGAGCTGTCTGGAGCAGCCTTTTTTTCTTTTCCACCTCATCTCGCCGCTAATCTCGGCAATAAAACCCTGCCTAGGGCAGCCGGTCCCCACCTGGCTCCTGAACTTTTGCCTTCTGTCGCAGCAGGAGGCATGCGAGCATCTACAAGGAATGCAATTATTCTCATCTACACAACAACAGATGATAAAAATAAGAATACTTAAAAAAACCCCCCATACCCCAAGCCCCAAAACCCCAACCAACTCCAGTGATTTTTTTTTCGGTTTATGCAGCAAACGAACACCCTAATTAGGAAAAACCCTGTCAGTGGAAAGAGCGCACAGAGCAACAGGAGTTTTTTTTTTTAATGAAAATCCCGCTGTTAGGAGCGGGGTCAGGTGAGGCGCCGAGCTCGGTTTCGGCTCCCTGGTCCCACTCCTCCAGGACAACCCCCCCTCAGGGACTATGAAGTTGTTGTTGCTTTTTAAAGCCTTTTTTTTTTTTTTAAGGCGCTGCCTGCACCTCACTCCGGGATCGGCTCTCAGCGGGCAGCACACCCGGCTCGTCGCCTCACCTGGCGGGGAGAGCGGGAAGGTGTGTGTGGGGGGGCTCCCAAACCCACCACTTTCCCCTCAAAAAAAACCCAAAACCCTTTTTCCCCTCGCCTCCTCACCTCCTGCTCCCTGAAGGACTGGTTCTGCGCGTCGATCACCCGGATAGTCCTTTTGATGGGCAGCAGCCCTCCGAGCTCGTCGTGAGCCACCATGGCCGCCCTCCGCGGCGTCCCCCGCCACCTCAGCCCGCGCTCATCCCCGCTCTGCGCCCTTCGCCGCGCCGCGCCGCGCCCCAACCTCACCGGCGGGGGCGGGGCTACATCAGACCACGCCCCCCGAGCCAAAGTCACGCCCATCGGCTGCTAGCCCCGCCCCTGCCTCGGAGGCAGCGTGCCCGGGGGCGAGGACCCCCTGGGCCCCTTTCCCAGCCCTTATTTCCTCCTAAACTCCCCCAAAATGGGACCCCAGGAGGCTCTACTTTAAGGCAGCACAAATGCAGGCACCCACTGAGGGTCAAGCGCACTGTTCCATTACACCCCACACTGGAAAGCGGTTTGAAAAGCGCGGGGCTTTTGCTAATGCGCACTGAAAAGAGACAAAGCCAAACGTACGCTTTTGGTTTTTGGGGTTTTTCCCTCTTTTTCTTTGCCGGCACTCGCAGCGCTGGGGCCTGCTGCCGCCCACGGCCGTCTTGCAAGCGTGGCGGTGGGATGCGCTCCTCCTGACAGCAGCTCTTGTTGCCACCGCTGGAGCGTAAATCATTCGCTGCTGCGAGTTGTTTTTTTTACCAGCCTCAGCCCTCCTTGCTCAAAAAAAAAAAAAAAAAAAAAGGGAATTCTTGTCTAGACCTGTGCTTTTAAGTCTGCTCTCAGCTTTAAAGGTTGTGCTGGCACAGCTCTGTTAGCCAGGGGCTGGGCTGAGCCTCTCCCCCTCTTCTAACAGGGGAGCCTGTTCCAGCAGGCCTGGCCATAGATGCAAAGGGTTTGTATTTTTTGTTTGTTTGTTCAAGTCATATTATTCCTGGCACCGCTACAACTCTCCAAAATAAAAGGTCTCTTGTGCTGGTAAAAATAAAGTGAGTTTATTTGGCGATAGGAGGGCAGCTGCTTTGCTGCCTACCTATGCTAACCAACCTTCTTCTCAGAGGAGATAAATTTGGGGTGTAGTGCAGGGTCCCCAGCTCCCACGCGACCACTGCGGGATGGGTAGAGGGTTTGCAACAGCATTTTTCAGAGTAATGGGCAGGAGGAAAGTCCTGCTGTCCCCTCCCCTGCCTTTTTTTTTTTTTAAGCTTTGTTTGCTTCTCCCCCATGGAGAGTGGCTCTCAGCAAATCTGCGCCCATTTAACCTCTGCGATGAGAGACCAGGACATTTAGGATCGGCCACCGCAGGATTCTCAGAAACTCGGGATACAGCGAGTTTCCATACCCTTGTTGAAAGGGCAGACTGTGACTCTCTCAGATATGGGTAATCCTTTTTGGGATTAGTGAAGTCATCCACTTTTAAGGCAACAAAAAGGGACAATGACTCCAGGGAGGAGCAGGCAAACCCTCCATTGAGTTTGATCATTTTTTTTGGTATCAAACATGCCCATTTCTCCTACAATCTAAGGTCAAAAGTTTGTTAAACTTGATCTAAAGATTCAGGAATGCTTCTCAACCCCGATAGCACATCTCTTTTTTCACCGAGATGTAGACAGGCCATGCAGAGTCAACTATAAATAGGGGATGAACAACCAGGACCTGAGAGGGAAGGCGTGAAACAGAGTCACGCACACAAAGGTGGCACTTAAACAGAAAGAGTCACGCACACAAAGGTGGCACTTAAACGCGTCTCTTTAGGACCAGAACGTGATGTCCTGCGTCCTGAAGCACTTCATGCCATATGAAGTGTTTTCTGTGACGCAAGCCTTAAATAGTCCTTCTCCTTCCCGAGCCCTCGGGGAAGGGACCTGCTGCTGCGCACCAGGGAAGCACGTGATTCACCGGCGGCGAGATCCCTGACTTTCCGCGCGACGCCTTGTGAGGCTAACTAATTCGTGGTGATGCAAGCCCCGGCTGATGCAGCCTGCTGATGTCATGTTGTGGAAACGTAAAGCTCTGGCCTGATGCAACAGGGCTCACCGTATGCCTGCTGGCATGGCACGTGCAAAGGGTTACGTGCCTTGGACAACTGCCCTTCGTTCAAAGCAAGGGGTGGATAAGGCCATATAGCAACAACAAAAAAAACCCCTTAAGACAAGCAGTTCCCAGCTGCGCCTGTAGAAGATGGGATGATTTCTGTATGCCCGCTATATCTGTATAGATCATCAGGCACCATTTCGAGGCAAAATCCACCCTGAGCGGTGGAGACACGCGCTGTGCAATGGGTACTCACTGACCATCATGAAACGCAGGGAAGGCGATAAATCTGGAGAAGCCTGAAGGCAGCAAGGTGGAAGGTGATCTTGCAGAGGTAAAATAAACGTTCCCCGGGCCCATGGCATCCCCTTTACAGCAATATAATCAGGACGGCCTTACAGCGCGCTACGATACCTGCACGTTACATACCTGCCTCTGCTCTACTTACAACACATGCAAGAGGCAGCGTGAATATGACCTTTAAGTTAGTAAAGTTCATCGTAGCGCAAACGCCACTCCAGTGGGCAAAATGATCCCAAACAAGGCTGTGGTACTTGGGAACCCTCTGATGAAAGCCAAAACAAATGGAAAAAGAAAGGAGAGTTGTTCCTCATGCTGCAGAAGCAACGAAGCCAGACTTACGGATTCGTACCCTATGCACCCCACACCATAATCCCAACTTCCCTCTAACTCAGGGCATATTCTTCTACCCAACACCATCTCCCTCTGTCTTCCCAGTGCCCCCTTACCCCTCTTGTCCTGGCCCCAACCTCCTTCATGCCTTCCCTTGCCCCTCCAGCCCCCGGGGCAGGGAACAGCCCACTCCGTGGGGACTCTGAGGCCACGAGAATGCAGCCTGGCCGGTCGCTGTGCTGAGCGATGGATAACAGACCAGTTCTTCCTGCTCTCCTGCCAGTGGGTATTAATAGCATTCCTCCCTTATACTCCAATGGGGATTTTCACTTCTAGGAGCAAAATACCTTGGTGACTCCTGTCCTACTATCAAATTAGGGAGCCAGGAAGAGTTCAAGTGACAGCGGAGTCAACCAGCCCTCATTGTTTTACTCTTATTTTTAGCCTGGGTTTTCATTTCCACAGAGAAGGGAGGACTGCTGTTACACAGAGCTGTTTGCCTGAAGTCCTGGGCGGCCTCATACCTGCGCCATTCCTTGCTCCTGCAAGTTATTCTGGGTAGGACTGCTACTAAATAAAAATGCTTTCTGGGGTATCGACATGCCATTTTGTTATTTCAGCCCCAAAGCATCACCAAATAAATTTTAGATTAACAAATGATGAATTCCTAAGAAAACATGCATCCAAATTCCAGTGTACAATTCCAGACTGATGTAAGTTTTCACAGTTAAAAATACTCGGTTGTTTAAGCGACACATGGCATCTGGCTAGTGCCAGGGGTTGCCAAGCGTGGCATGCAGGAATGCTGCCCCAACAGCTGAATATGTCCTCCAGCACCTGTGTCCAGGGTGGGCAGCCCTCACGACCTGATCCTGTCTCTTCTCTTGGCAGTACTCAAGCAAATCACACACGAGAATGGCAGGCAGACAAAGTTTATGTAAAACCCTAGCAGGCCTGGAGTGTGATTTTCAGCCTACCTTCAGTGGAAGAGAACCATTACAGCACCCTCAATATCCTCGTAGTTCAGGTCTGGCCAGGTTACACAGCCCCGACCATCAGCCAGGACACTTTAAGGTTGCTTTATTTTATACCTAACCCTGCAAGAAGGATGTTTGCTGCTGCTGACAAGAGCCAACGACAAAAGACCTCTGTTCTGCCACTGTCTGGAGAGGAGAAGACTTGAGCTGATGCATTAACAGAGCCCGGAGGCAGGGGGGTATTCCTCATTGGGCAGTTTTCCCAGTTTTCACAGGTCCTGGATGCCTCTGATGTGCCTGACATCTGGATTCAGTTTCTTCAAAGAAAGAACCTGCGACATTTTAATCCCTTTGGCGGCTTGAAGTCTCGGGGAAAACAAAAGCATTCATTACATTCATAGCATATTCTTTTTCATTGTTGTGTGCGTACGTTTTGAAATCCTATTTACTAGGAGCTGAAATCTGCCTAAAAACTCGCTTTACAGCTATTCTTAATGATCTATATATAGCGTAACATGCAGAACACTCGAGGACTGGAATAAATAAGATCTCCACAGGCAATCGCCTTCTCCCATACATGTTCACGCACCCAGCGCAGTCAGACCCCCCTCTGCCATACACAAAGTTGTTTACTGTCCGTGAGCTGTGTTTAACATTCCACTCCCAGATATTTATATTCAGAGCCAAATTCAGAGCAGTATTCTGGAAAATGAGCAAAAGTAGTCTATGAGCCATCAAGAGACTATTGGGTCATCTGAAAAGTTTACAAGCCGCTCTGGAATCCAGAATTTATTTTGGATGGTGGGAGGTCACTATAATTAGCTGCCATTCAACTCCATTATACAGTCACAAATAAAAACCAAAACAAAACCCAAGCCACAGTGCAAACGCATTTTTACTGAAATACAACCTATGTCATTCTGCAGACTTCTGTTGAAAACGAGTTACCTCAACCATCCCTGAAGTGAACATTTGTGCGCTCAGGCCAGAAAAGCAATTTCCATCTTATGAATATGAATGCAACACCAGAAAACATGGACCGTCCAATCTCATGATACTATTAAACACAATACCTACCCTAACAACCGAGTAATGGAGCGAGAAGCTACAGTTGACTTCAGCTCCCGACCTGCTCACGTGCCAAATGTTGTTTTTCAGAGTTGCACGGTCTAGCCAATGCCAGAGATGTTCATTTCGATCAAAGTCTATTTCCAAATACAAATTTGTAACTTATGCATGGGCATGTTCTTGCATGAATCAGACACGCCAATAAAATTGCCATAAAAGTCCTTTAGAGCGGTTGTATCTTTTGGAGGGGGGAAGGGAGGAGGGAAGGACTGGTTTTGTTGTTTCTTTAAAGCTTGTGTGTATATATTCTAAAGGAAGGAGTTACCGCTGCAGTTTCTTGCATTATTTACTGATAATCTTGAGGCTGTGTTATCCCTGCCTGAAGCCAAGCTGCTTGTGGGGGCTCTGACCATGGAAAGCCACTCACTGATGGTTTCAAGTGATCTGGACCAGCAAGAATGCAGACACACAAGGATTCTCTCTCCCCCTCCTCTTTTTTTTCCCCAAGTATTTTTTTACATTAAAAAAAAAAAAAAACAAACAGTGTTTATCTGCCTAGTACAACTCCAGGGCTTGGTTGGGCTGAACCCCTATCCAGGCTGAGTAATATTCACAGAATTGGTCCCAAAAAAGTGAGTAAGGCTTCAAGAAGGACACAGCATGGTGGTTCATAAAAAGGGCCTCACTAAGACTTCACATCCTCTCCGAAATCCCTCTTCCTAAAGCCTTACAAGGATGTCCCACAACCAACAGAAAACACCATCCAGGTGAGACGTGATTCTTAGACATTACTCAGCCTGGCTTCATTTTGCCTCTGGTAAAATACACCATCACATCCGTCTATTCCCTGTCATATACTGAAAAGTATTTATCTAGTTGCTAACAAACATCAAGATACACACACCTCCAAAAAACACAGTACTGCTTCCTCCCATGAATCATTCAACACCTTACATAACTGCGGCGGTAATATGGAACCATTTCATATGTGATCACTTAACAAAAGTTGGTCATAAACCTACCTGAAATGCAAAAATAACTCTTAGTTTTAAAGCATAAAGATCTGCTTTATAAAGAAAATCCTGTCCTCAATCTCTTGTTTCTGTCCCTGCACTGCAATTTGCTCTCCCTTCTGTCTTATCCAGACAGTTAGCAACAGCCCACGTTGTAGTACGGCTCCAGACATGATCTGGGGAGAAAATACCTTCTTTCTCCCAAAAGGAGAGTGTTTTGGCAGAAGAGAAGGGGTGGCTCAGTGCTGGAGGAAGTTGATGCTGTAGCTATGGTATCAGGTTGTAATTTCCCACTCGTATTTTGGTAATGTTTGGAGGCTGTATGTCAAATCAGAAGCTTAACAGACCTAAGAGATCTGGTTCACTTTTGAGTAGGACTCTGGGTGGCAAGGAGGAGGTTAACAAGCCAAAATAAACAAGAATAGCTGGGGCATTGCAGTCCCTCTGGGCTGGCCTGATCTCCCCTGCCATTTTGCATACGATCTTCCCAGTACGTGGAACAATGATGCGGAATATGTGAGGTTTAAATGTCATTAAAGGACTGCTCAACCTTTTCAGAGAGACAGGTACACAACCAAATTAAGTAATCCCTTCCCCCTACCTTTATTTTAAAAAACATACATTGGGTAGAGTGCCAAGTCTGGGATACTAGGATGCAACTCCCTGCGCCAAAGCAGCCCTTCATGGGATCACCATCTACATGGCAGTTTTGTCAGCACAATTATGTCTTGTAGGAGTGTGAATGCAGTATGCTGGCAAAACTCCTCCATTATTACAAGTATGGTGACAAAACAGCAGCTTGTCAGCTGAGCTGTATTTGTTAGGGGAGATAGTGGAGCTGAAATAACAGTTATGCTGTGGAGTTAAGACACTTTATAGAGACAAACTCTGAAAAATCAGTTCCCATCTGTAAGATGGGGATAAACAATATATGGTCTGAGCTACACGTAACGTTCTTAAATTATCTTGATCTTCTCTTGTGACTTTATTTCATCACTAAAATAGATATATCTGTGTCTGATGGAGCCAAATTTTAGGCTGTTGGTTCACCCTCATCAGATCTAGACAGAGCAAAGTATAATCTGTACTACAGCATAAGTGCTCAATGAGACTCAGAAGTCCTGGTGATGTGTTTTGAAAATCTGATTATAAATAGTTGACTGTGGTGCTTTTGAAACTTTTAATGACCTCGAGAGTTGGTATCAAAAAGCTTGAAAATTATAATCCAATCAGTATCGTTAATGTATTTTAACAAGAATACTGGAATGTATTTTGTGGGTGTGCCTCAAACTCTCAAATGTCCAGGAGAGCCTGGCCCTTTCACAAGAGCAAGTTAAAAAGTCAGGTTAAACAAAAGCTGCAGTCTGAACTTTGACTGTATTAGCCTAGGGATTTCCCTTTTTCCTTGGAAGATTTGTGTTAAAACTCTTAAAAGGTGAGTACACAAATTACTGTTGATATTTTAATTTCACCTTGAAGTGATTGCTTTGTGGGAGACACCCTAATTCATGCAATTTTGTCCAACACATAAAAAGGTAGTCCAATTAAAAAGAAAAAAAAAAAAAAAGAAAAGAAAAACCTCTTNGGGAGACACCCTAATTCATGCAATTTTGTCCAACAAAAAAAAAGGTAGTCCAAAAAAAAAAAAAAAAAAAAAAAGAAAAGAAAATCCTCTTCCCTGAGGGCAGATTTCCTAGCCATAACACTCCCATCTGCATCAGAAAACCAGAACGATTTCAGAAACAAACCAAGCCCAAAACACAGTTCAGAGGCATCAGCTCCGCTCTGTCGCAGCCCTCTGCAGATAATGTTTTTTTGCTCTTTTCCCTCCCCTACTGGGAAATTACAGGGATGGTCTTATCTGGAACAGCAGGTCAAAGCCCAGAGTTAGCCTGTTGGATGGGACAATCGGTCATGGAAAGCATCCAGCAGTAGCCAGGTTAAGTGAGGCTAATAAATAACGCACAAATGCAAAGTAAGTGACAACAACAGAGGATGCACTGGTCATTAGGTCAAACAGGAAATTCCCCACTAACAAATTACTTTTAATCCCAGTCTAATAAACCTTAAAACCCACTTAGTTAACTCCAACTACCTTCCTAGGGAAAAAACCTATTAGTCTTCCTTCTCCTCTTCAGAGAAGCGTCTGACAGCGAGATCTTCAGGGCAGGTGGACAGCGGGAAGTAGTTTCTCTTTCAGAGAAACCAAGCTTAGATAGTCCTTGGAAAAAGATGCAATTCTGCACCTCAGTTTTGTAAGTCAATTTAATCCATAGCTTTAAGGACAATTTACCACCCAGCCAGTCCAGCTTGTTTGCAATACAACGAAGTGCGCTAACTAAAGTCAAACAAAAGCTACATTTGAAGGGGCTTTGCACAGTTTTGCTTCCCGGCACTTGAAAATGCTTATGTTCTTGCTAAGTACGGGTTACACGCATTTATTTCACACAACATTAAAACTGTGGCAGACTTAGGATTCAGATGATTAAAACAGGAGATCACAAACTGTTATGGATATCCCTAGCAGGACTCAGCCCACCCCAGAGGTGTATGCAA
>VYZW01060875.1:55188-109427 GCA_013401315.1 Balaeniceps rex
GACACCAAGAAAAGTACAGTTCTTGCTTGCCTACAGGCTGCTGCCAAATACAGCTCTCTGGTCAATGTATGCCAGTGTGATTACATTGGCAAAGCCTCTACGCAGAGACCTGGTCCCTGGCCATGCGGTAAGGGTATGTCTGCTGGGTAACCGAACTGCACAGCTATGTGCTCTCCTTCGTTATTCTTTCCCTCCTGTATTTACTTCTCTTCCACTGTTAGGTGTATTAATCCAAGACTAACCTCTAGCTAGTCACAGGAAAGCTTGGATCTCCAGAAAAGGGCTGGAGTTCAGGGCTACCCACCATCTGTAGCTGGAAATGAAGCCTCTTGGGCTTGAAGGGAGAAGTGGCAGTGGACCAGGTTGATGAGGGCCACAGAGGAATGCAGATAAGCAATTAAGTCCTTCAAAAACATTTTCTTTGGTTTTTGCAGTCTGTGTCATGACATACAATATGCTCTAACTGTAGTTGAGAGTTGAACTGAATATGCGTATAGCCAAATAAAAGCAGATTAAAAAACCATGCAAAGAACAGGAATAACTTGAAACTCAATCAAAATGCTTTTAATTTGTGATATTAGAGCACAATATTTTCAAATTTGAAAGAAAATAATTTCTAGGGCTTTATAATATTCAAATGCATATATGTTTAATGTAGCTGTAGTCGCCAGATGAAAGTTTCTAAAATGAAGCAAAAGAAAAATCTACAAGAGTTTATGGTTTTGTTTAATCCACTCCCACACTGGACTGGTGTTTGTGCAGCCTCAAAATTGCACATGGCTGCCCTCCGAGGCACAGCCAGCAAAGCGCCTGTCTAAATGCATGCTTTCACAAGAACCTCCATCTGATGGGATTTCCTTCATAAAAGGTAGTCCTGTCCTTTTCCCCACCTCCAGACATGTTCTCACGCCCTTCCTCGTGCCGACACAGGCATTCATACAGCTTGTGCAGTCAGCTGGATCAGCTCATCCAAAACTCTTTGTTTTCTTTTTGGTAAGGCAAGTTTTTCAGCCAGATCAGTTTGCTGGCTGAGGATGGGATCACCGCTTCCAGGGGCAGCGGGGGGCAAAACAGCTCAGGCAGCTCATGAAAATGAGCTTTAAGATGGGACAAGATCTATATACACAACACTAGGCGCTATGCACCTACTTCAGCTGACTAATTGCCTTGCAATCTTCAGTGCATGAAGAGGGACAGACTTCATGAAGCAGCAATTCAGAACAGAAAGGCAGTGTAGGTCCTCTGAACCACCCTCCGGAGTCTAGAGGCTGGATATGAACCACTTTCATAGTAAGGGATATGTTATAGGATGGAGAGAAGAGAGTACGAGGCAACAAGGCCATGCACTTCCTCTAGGTAGTTTCTCTATACCAAATAAAATACAGATTTTTGTGTTTAAGAGGGAAAAAAAAAAAGGTTTATTTTTACACCATGTTTTACATCTTGCCTATTGCATTGCCAGCTTAGCTAGCAGGACTGCTGAAACACACCAGAATGTAAGAAGTTTATGAAGAAACCACAGTGTCCAGGATATCCTGCCTTCTCTTAATCCCTGTGTGCAACAAGCACCCTCCAGGCTAAAGCTCAGAAGCCTCAATGGCTCAGAAAACATCTAGCCAGGTAGGAAGGAATGTGTTGATTTTCTTTCTCCTCCAGGCAGTGGGACCTTCACCTCTGTATTCCTGCTTTTCTTTGCATGCTTTTGCAATATGCACCCACCAGCTGTTTTACTCACCAGGGTGAAGTCCCAGTGTGGTCCCGGAGTCAGAAATGTGAAAGAGCTGCCTCGTCTCAGAGGGTACCTGTGAGTAGAAAAAAGGAATAAGGTAAATAATTTATAGGTTGCTGCAGCAATTAATAAACTGCATCTCTTTTCCACAGCTTTGCGGGTATCATACATCGTCAGCTCCTAGCACGAAAGTTGTAAAGACAATGATGTAGCACAGACTTTGGGAATGAGACCAAAAGGATTGCCAGTATTCCCCACCACGATTGCAGGTGTTAGATTAAAAATCCCGGTTTACTACAATAAACTTCTCTGTGCAACAGAGGCAGGCAAAAACTTCCCGCTGGGCCCTGCAAGCTGGTCTGGAGGAAAATCTCTCTTTGACCACAAACCTGCCAATCTGACCAAGAGAAAGGATAAAGCAGCAATAATAATAATAATAATAGTAAAAAATAATATTGTGGCCTCATTTTCCAAGGTTAATGAAGCTGAAATGAAAGGAGGCAACAAACTGCACCTTTGACAATGCAGCCTTGTAGTTTCCCATAAAATTACAACCAGGAATTGAGTTGTGGTCTTTCATTAAGTCATTCTCGATCCAAGAAAGTTAAACCACCAGAAAGCACTACACACAATAGACCGTTTGTATAATCCTTGCTCTTTGAACAATGGTAAACGAATTGCCTTATGCAAGTCATTTATTGTACTAGCACCGAGTTAAGCAAACAAGTTATGTTCCAACTTTCACTGTCTGGTGGATTTAAGGTATGTTTCCAGCAACAATTTTTTAAAGCTTATTCTGGCTGTAGTATGGAGAAACATTTTTGTCTGTCATTGGGTTTCTGAATGTAGAATTTTAGTCCCAAATGGGCCACACACTTTTTTTTTTTCCAAAGGCAGCCAGCTGTATCACCTGTTGGGGAGAAGATTTCCCCCTTGCTGTCACAAACTCAGACAGAAAAGGCATCTCCTCACCAGCTGCACCTCTCTTCTTTGTACTGAGATCCCACAGGATTACAAAAAACCTGGAAATAATATAGGAACGCAAACCCTTCCGACTTTCAGGGACTTGCACTCCAGCATTGCTCAGGCATTGCTGAAAATTAATCTCACGGAGTGTTAGGAGTATTTAACGTCAGCAGCTCTCCATATCGGAATAGAAAAAGCATTTGTCTGTAAAAGGTTTGTGCAGGGTGGGGTGTTCTGGATTGGTATTTAGAACATATAAATCAGCCACCCAGAAAATACTTTTGCGCTTCTACCAGCCAATGCAGAGCAACAAGATAAACGTTTTGTGAAGTGTACCTTATGAAGCAAGATGTGAAGGAATACAAGATGCTTTTGGTGATGAGACAAACATTTTATGCAGCAGATGTAGACTACACAGATGAGCTTATTAGCACTTTTCCTCCAGAAATATATTTCCATGCTGGCCCTTTGCTTAGCATATGTCTGTTAATACAAGCAACAACCGTATTTTACTTCGAACTCAAATCTGAGAAGAAATCTAACTAACTGCTGAATGCCTGAGCTGGTTCTGTGCTCCTCACTCTAGGAAGTACCAGTGTCCAGGCAGCGGATTTTGTTTCTTGGGATGACCTAAGGAGATGACCCAAAGCTGTTATCTGGCACCTGGTACCAAAAAGACAGGACCACTACACACAAGAATGGCATATTCTCTTCATTCCCCACTCGTGGTGAAGGAATGTGTCTGCCACACATAAAAAACTGAAGCAGCCGTAGCAGAAAATGATATACCTTGATCCAGACAGGGAGCAAGAGCTGTTTGGCCACCTCAATAGGTCACACAGAATAGGAGCAACACTTCCCTGCAGCTTCTGGGGTGGCTGAAGTCCCCTCAGGACCTGTTTAGGGAGCATTTCACCAAGGGTTTGAGCAAGGCAGCTGCCATGTAAGCAGTGAAAATGCTAAGCAAGCAGCATCTCCAGTGGAAAATCAGGAAGCGGGAACACTGTCATGGGCTTCAAAGTGGTTAGAATAGTAAATATGCCATCTACGTTATATGTACACATAGACTTAGATATCTAAATATATAGATATCTAACATGAATACCTAAAATCTATAAAATATATAAATACAAAAAAATGAGCTTGTTCAAAGTACCATCCACATGAATTATGATTTATGTAAAACCAGAGAAAACTTTTCCTCAGACCACATGACCTTCAGGTACCTTAGGATCAGCCAAAACCTTTTAATACAATCACTGTGTCTGTGACGCTGCTCCAGAAAGGAAAGTGGCATTTCCAAGAGCCGCATACCAGTACACTGCTAGATGGAGAAGAAATTTCTGGAAGGGAACATTCTTTGGGATTTATAAGAGTACATACCGCTCAGGAAGAAAATCTGGGAATGAGCATCGGATTTCTTTGAAATTTAAAATAGAGCCATATTTTCTCACGAGAAAAAAAAATCCTCACTGTTTAATCCCAACATCTAACCTGCTAGGCTGCCCAGACCAAAATCTATGAATTTCATTAAACCTTCCTTGACTACAGATAGAAAAGCAAGGAGATAATTAATGGTCTGCAAACTGTGCCCTGCACAGCTATAAAGAGCTACCAGAATGGACCAAGCCTCAGTGTCTAAGGCAGGCATGAACTTCTACGCTGAGAAGCAGGAACATAATTTTATTCCATAAATCTTGCTCTCCAGAGGCAGCCAAATTGTGGCCTGTAAGCCACGTGAGGCTTGCAAACTGTTCAGAGTAATTCCCAGTCATCCCAGTATGGATGTGGGCTGCTTGTAGCTGCCCCAGCTGCATTGTCTGGGGTCCTGGGTGCACCCCGAGTTGTGCCCTCCTGCCCATGGGGAGCAACAGGACTGAAGGTACAAAGCTGCTGTTGAGAACAAGCATGAGTTTGGCCCGGTTGTACTAGTGCACTCAGCTTCCAACCAAATGGTGGCTTTCTATGATGGAGTAACTGCATCAGTGGACAAGGGAAAAGCAATGGATGTCATCTCTCTGGACTTCCAAAAAGCCTTCGACACGGTCCCCCACAACATCCTCCTCTCTAAATTGGAGAGATAGGGATTTGATGGGTGGACTGGTCGGTGGATAAGGAACTGGTTGGATGGTTGCATCCAGAGGGTAGTGGTCAACGGCTCGATGTCCAAATGGAGACTGGTAACAAGTGGTGTTCCTCAGGGGTCCGTACTGGGACCAGTGCTGTTCAATATTTTCATCAATGACATAGACAGCGAGATCGAGCGCACCCTCAGCAAGTTTGCAGATGACACCAAGCTGAGTGGGGCAGTTGACACGCCTGAGGGACGGGATGTCATCCAAAGGGACCTGGACAGGCTGGAGAGGTGGGCCTGTGCGAACCTCATGAGGTTCAACAAGGCCAAGTGCAAGGTCCTGCACCTGGGTCGGGGCAACCCCCGATATCAATACAGGCTGGGGGATGAGGGGATTGAGAGCAGCCCTGCGGAGAAGGACTTGGGGGTACTGGTGGATGAAAAGCTGGACATGAGCCAGCAGTGTGCGCTTGCAGCCCAGAAGGCCAACCCTATCCTGGGCTGCATCCCCAGCAGCGTGGCCAGCAGGTCGAGGGAGGGGATTCTGCCCCTCTGCTCTGCTCTGGTGAGACCTCACCTGGAGCCCTGCGTCCAGCTCTGGAGCCCTCAGCACAAGAAGGACATGGAGCTGTTGGAGCGGGTCCAGAGGAGGCCACAAAAATGCTCCGAGGGCTGGAGCACCTCTGCTACAAGGCCAGGCTGAGAAAGTTGGGGCTGTTCAGCCTGGAGAAGAGAAGGCTGCGGGGAGACCTTAGTGCGGCCTTGCAGTGCTTAAAGGGGGCCTCTAGGAAAGATGGGGACAGGCTTTTTAGCAAGGCCTGTGGTGACAGGACAAGGGGTGATGGTTTTAAACTAAAGGAGGGGAGATTTAGGCTGGATAGAAGGAAGAAATTTTTTACACTGAGGGTGGTGAAGCACTGGCACAGGTTGCCCAGAGAGGTGGTGGAAGCCCCAACCCTGGAAACATTCCAGGTGAGGTTGGACAGGGCTCTGAGCAACCTGATCTGGTTAAAGATGTCCCTGCTCACTGCAGGGGGGTTGGACTGGATGGCCTCTAAAGGTCCCTTCCAACCCAAAGCATTCTATGATTCTATGATATGGAGACTTTATGGAGTATAATCAAGTAAGTTTGGCTACAGCAGCCTTTCAAAAAGCTCAAATTTAAAGGTATTGTACAACTATCATCATGTCCTCTTACACTTATAAGTTTAAAGCAACCACCATAGATCTCCATTTACTGCTCAACATGTTTCATTCCTATTATATAGGCATTACAATAAGGTTTTAATCCAAAGCAGTGTTTTATTTTGGCATGCACACTATAAGGCAATGTACCTCGTGGGACTGCCTATGCAGCATTTCAGATACCCCTCTGCTCAAGCTGGAGTGGGACTCGTATAGCTAAATGCACAAGATGCCTCCCACTCTGGCCTCCCCACTGCCCTTGAAAAGGCTTTTTTTGGTGTCTCCTGGGAACCTGCCTGATGGTGTCTTTCAAAAAACAACCTGCAGAGATGATCACACAGGTAGTAACCTCTCTACTGCTACTGGGGGTGTTGGTCAACAGCCGACTGAACATGAGCCAGCAGTGTGCCCAGGCGGCCAACAGCATCCTGGCTTGTATCAGAAATAGTGTGGCCAGCAGGAGCAGGGCAGTCATCCTTCCCCTGTACCGGGCACTGGTGAGGCCGCACCTCGAGTGCTGTGTTCAGTTTTGGGCCCCTCACTCCAGGAAGGACATTGAGGTGCTGGAGCGTGTCCAGAGAAGGGCAACAAAGCTGGGGAAGGGTCTGGAGCACAAGTCTTGTGAGGAGCGGCTGAGGGACCTGGGGTTGTTGAGCCTGGAGAAGAGGAGGCCGAGGGGAGACCTTATCGCTCTCTACAGCTACCTGAAAGGAGGGTGTAGCGAGGTGGGGGTCGGTCTCTTCTCCCAAGTAACAAGTGATAGGACAAGAGAAAACGGCCTCAAGTTGCGCCAGGGGAGGTTTAGATTGGATATTGGGAAAAACTTCTTCATGGAGAGGGTTGTCAAGCATTGGAACACGCTGCCCAGGGAAGTGGTGGAGTCCCCATCCCTGGAGGTATTTAAAAGATGGGTTGACAAGGTCTTAGGGCCATGGTTTAGTAGTGGACAGGTAGGGTTGGACTTGACGATCTTAAATTAAGGTCTTTTCCAACCAAATGATTCTATGATTCTATACTGCTCAATATCAAGACTACACAGCCACTATTCTTTCTTGAAAAGGAGAAATGATCACATGAGAGGCATTAACTTGGAAACCTCAGCATTTTAAAACAAGTTGTTGGGGTGGGGAGTACGATAGGATTAAAGTTCAAAAATCTACAGACAGCTTTGTTTCCAGTTGTCTGCAAGAGTTGGAGAGAAATTTCTCCATCTCAGACTCCATCATCTACACTTTCTCTTTTGGTCACTCAGCTGTGGGGAGAAATGCAGCTAATACCTCCCACAAAAGGCATGTAATATAGAAATATCTGTCCCAGTTAAAAAGTTCTCTTCAGTCCTCCAAACACCCAACAGAGATCTTCTGCAACAACAGAGCCCGTTATAGGCTGGCTGCTCTTTCTTCCTCTTCAATGGTCTAGTAAGAGGACTCAATCATGAGAAAAGGGCAAAGCAGAAATGAGAAACTGCTCCTTCTCACATGCCACCAACATCAACAGTGTTCTGGGAGTAGGAATTCTCTTATTTGTTCTAGATCTTGGTATCACAGACATTTCCTGACCATCTTCTGTTAATAGGAATGAGCTTTTTGTGGTGTAGAGATCTTACTGATCCTCCTTCCTTTTTCAAGTCTTTGGCCAAGTACAGGGACCTGAGATCTGCCAGGAACTGTCAGGAGTGGCAAATGGACAGACAGAGGGAAGCAGACCCTTGTTCTAAGTGGAAAAAAAGACCTCCGTCATCTCAAAGCTTCATCACATCTCCCGGTGTCCCCTCTCCAGTCACTGCTTGCTAACTGAACCTTGATGAGGGACCATTTAAGCAAAGATCATCGAGATGATTGGCTGCAGAACTGCTTGATTTTTTCTTCTGCCTGTAGTTCTGCTACAGCCTGCAAAGCTCTTCAAAACTACAGAGCCAAATTTAGTCACCTGCATGACTACCATGCGTATTACGCGCAAACGGATGACTCGTGATTGCAGTGCTCAGATGGGCATCCCTTGCAAGGTCTGTCGAGAAGCTGAAGACTGTGCTGGTGAACTAAAGGTCAGCGATGACCGTAAGAGCAATCCTGGAAGTTTTACCTAGCACATCTCAACACAACATGAGAAAAAGCAGAGCTGCAAGATGGAGCACTGCGCTGTTAGTCATTGCTCAAAACACTGTATGATTAATTCACACAAGTGCAGAGTGGCCTGGATGTAAAGTTTTAGTACCTGAAGATAGCAGAATAAAGTATTGTGCTGGTGCCAGCAGTTGGATATAGTTAATTGCTGTGTTTACCGCAAAGCTGTTCCAAGAGCCCAGCCCTATTGTAGGACATCCACAGATATCCCTGCTGTGTCACCCAAACGAAAAGACTAAAGTTGCGTTCAGCCACTTCCTTGAAAAAGATTCTTCTTGATAGACCGTCTCCAGCATAATTTTCTTGTTTAAGACAGGATGAGCAGATACAGACTCTTTCCTTATCTTACCAGGCTCAAGACAAGCAGAAAGTGTTAATTATATCTGGCTGATTCATGTAGCTTTGAAACGTATTTCAAAGTGATTAAGAACTTCAGGGTTATGAAGACGATTACGTGAACACACGAAAATAATTTTCGAGATGCAAAACGTTGCAGCAACACGCTGGCAAAGCAAATCTCTCCAAACTACGAGCAGCGGAAGGGCAATCTTGTTGAGACTGTACAGAAAGAACAAACACTTTTGTTTTGGTACCCTCTGTTTGCTTCAAGAAATGAATGTTCCAGGCTGCTTACCAGCAAATGATGATACTGCCAGTCTTGCCAAGAGTAAATCTTTCCAGAGCCTGTTAAAATAGAGATTGCCATGCTGATGGTCCATAGAGAGATTAGCTGTGAAATATTTTTTAACCTTAAAAGAGTGTGTGTCATTTGTATTTTCAAGTTGGCCTGCAAACCGGTTTAGAAAACCAGCTACCAACATTGAGAGAGGCGGGGGAAGTCCTGAACACAAAACCTGCTCGGCAACATAGCAGGGGAGGAGATGGGGCCCCAATAATCTTAACAGAGGAAGTTTGGGCAATTTAGTAGATAACATATTGATAAAGGCAAGTGGGCAGGCTCAATTGTTTCACATTGAAGCCAGACTAAGGAAACAGTCATTGTTCACCGCCTTCCTTGAGTAAACATCGGGATCCTCTCACCAGCACAGGACGGTATGGATGAAGCAATGGCAGCGAACACTTGGCCAAATTTGTCCTCATAATTTCATATCAGAGTTGATGATTCCCTTCAAAGCTGGACACATTTTGAAGTTCAGAAGGGAGGGCTAAACAGCAGTGAAAAACCACACCTAATCTTAAATAAATTTATCAAAAAGTAAGTGTTTCTGTCAGGCACCGTCTTGCTTAAGCATCTTTTTATTGCTTGTCTTCTCCAGAGACAGGGTTTTTTTTGTGTTGACTTTTGCTATTTTTTTTGAGGAAGGCAGGGGGGAAGCCATAAAAGAGATTTTGGGGTCAATAAAAATCCCAAAGACATCCACAAAGGGCGTGCTAGAATAGATTCCTATTAGTCAGACTAGAGGATAAAGCACAGAAAAGCTTCACTCATCAGGTTAGAGCAACTTCCCATTAATGTTATTTGAAACATTTTTCTCCCTTTTTACTGTAAATTCGCACCACCTAGTCAGCATCATTCGACAGCCTGCACTCTTTTTTTACTTATTTTTGATGACTTATCCAGGAAACTGCAGAAATGCTTTGATCTGGCAGTTCTCTTAACTTTTTAAAGTTCCAAAATACATTCTTCAGACTCGGCAGCAATTCTGTGTTTCCTTCCCCTCTGACTTCCAGCCTCCCCCCCTTTTTTTTTTTTTTTGGTTTTCAGTGCAATCTGTTCTTAAGTATAAACCACTTGCACTAGTTAAGTACTAAGATGATGAATATTAGAGCAACATGAACAGATTAAAAGTAAGTCTTTCCCCAAACGAGCAAGCCACACTGGTGAATCCTGTTTTGAAGGACAAGAACAGAAATGCTTCACAAAGGGTCCTTTCAATTTTAATTTAAAGCTTTTCTGCAGGGGGAAAAAAAAAGAGCCTCTGGATTTCCAACCTACTATAGTTAATATTTCCACTTCAACAATATCCAGAGGCCTTGGCCGGTGTAAGAGGCCTCCCAAGCACTGTGCAAACAAACTCTGACTAAGGGCACTTACAGCAGTGCTTGTCACGGTTCCTTATCTTGAAAAGCTCCAAGGTAAAAGCCTTACTTGAAGAAAAATCTATTGACAGACATTTTAAATATCTAAAAGCAAGACAGAAGAACTCAGTACTTCAATGGCTGCGAGGAAAATGGTGCCGGTGAACTCCACATGGAGTTCAAGTTTGCAGACTGCTTCTCTGTCATTAATGCCACCTCATTAATGCTATCGCTGCTAGTAGCACACAAAAGGAAGCGGGATACTTACAGCCATAATTATATAGAGAGCAAAAGAATGACGGCTTGCTCTCTGGAAATGCGGTTTACAAAGCTGCAATAACTTTCTGGCAGCAGCAGCATCACGGTTTGCAACACTGGTGCAATTAGTAATTCTAGCAGTCTCAGCTTTCAAATAGCAAAGCCATGAAAACACACGGCCAGCAGTGGAGTTAAACAGCGATCAAAACCGCTTCAATCCATCTACCACTTGGACAGGGCTGAGCGGCGCTACTGCTGAGCTGAGAACTTCTTGTACTTTTCAGACACTCTGGAATAGCTATTATGTTGTTCTTTTATGTTGGAACAACCTCTGCTTCTAAAAGGAAGGGCCTTCAGACACTCTGGGCAGGTTTAAATTATAGAAAGAACATTAAATTTTTGTTTTAATGGTTTTATGAAGTTCAGCGCAGACTGAACGGGAAGAGTGATTTTCCATTTTAGAAGTGTTTGCTCCTCACAGGTATTGGTGGAATATTATAGCTATTTGTCTGAAGAAGCAATCAACAGCAGCACTGAACACGCGCAGATAAGCCCCAAGGAGATTAAACATGCGCCGATATCCTTAAATAATCACACGCCTGACCTCTCTAGAGCTGCACATTAACAGCCTCTCCACAGCCAACACAGCAACATCTAGTTTAATCTGAGGATTGAAGTGATATCTTTTCACAACAGACTTCCCTTATGACCCAAGCATCTTCCTTCCAGTTTGCCTTCACGCTTCCCTCCCCATCTGGGTATCTGCTCCAAGTCAAATTCGGTAAGTGTTGAGCTCCCTAGTACTGTTGCTAAGGCCGGCAGCCAGAGCTTTCTGCAGGAGAAAAAGAAGGTTTTTTTTCAGTAGCACACAGTCAAGTCTCCTTTCTTCCCCTGTCCAACTGTTCGAGTTACTTCAACATCTATGCTTAGCACTCAGTGGCATTTTTCAAAGGCTTCTGGTCAAATGACACACTGCAATACACCGTCAACCAAGCGCTGAAATGAAACAGGTAACAATAGCCTTTTGTGAAGATTATTTGTAACAGCACCATTTCAGTGATTTAGTTTACGACATGACTGTGCAAACATTTGCGCTGGCCAAACCAAGAGGTAGCAAACGTAAGCCTGGGTAGGAAAACCTTTGTTCCGCTTTGCTCACGAGCTGGCCTGGTGAGACAACTCTGCAGCTGCACAGGCCATCTTCAACTGCCATCGTGGCCTAAGGTTGCCCCTAAACACACCTGCAAACATGGCAAGGAGGTGATGGGAACACTGGGAACATCCCAGGGAACATGTACTGCTGAGGAAACAAAGAAAACCTGGATGCCTTGAGGAGTCCATGAGCCCAGACCGTGCCCAAGCTGAGAGGACAAGAAGCACCACTAGGCATGAGCCGAAACCGTGGTGCTCCAGAAGTACGGTTCCTCTTACAGGGCACATGAGGGAGCTGGTGTCCCTAAAGCCTCATCAGCACCAACGTCTTCATGCCAGTGATGACCCAGAGCGTCGCCCAGCTGTTCTCTCACCCGGGCATTTGCCCTTGGCTCCATCCATGCTTTGCTTTGGAAGATAGCAAGAGCAGACTCGCCACCACACAGCTTTATGGCATGCAGGAGCAGAGCTGTACAAAGAGAGCGGCAGTTCTGCAGGCAGATATTCTCATCTGCAAGAGATGATTATGGCAATAACCCATCAAGAGAAAAACTTTATTCCTCTTTATTAAGAGAAAATGAAAGCTACTGACAGAACTAACACCTCCTGATACATGATTAAGCACATGCTGCGTGTAGTAATTCTGCCCACTTCACAGAGCTATTTGTACTCTCGTTTCCAGAGATATGATGTAAATGCTGAAGCGGAGGGGGGAGGAGGACTGTAGGGAGAAGCAGTGCAGCTGCTGACAAAATATTTTGCTTGTCAGCAGCCGTGCAAGCGCTCTCACTGCTGCAGGATCATCTCTAGCGGAAGAGCACAGCTCCCTGTGGCAGAGCTAATGCACCCCCAGCTCTTGAGCCGCCGAGTTTCATGCATCAGGCCCTTGTCAATCAGGTCTGTCGGCCGTGCACGACTTCTCTCATGAATGATGGACTAGAAGATAATCCTAACAATTAAAAACCAGGAACAGAAACGAAACCATGCCAAACCTCGGCTCCCCTTTTCCTGCTGAGTGTGTAGCCACACCAGGGCTCGTCTCATCTGTCAGCCCCGGATGGGGAGGCAGTTGTCCAGGCTCCCCTGTCACTCCTGGAAAGAGGCCGACACCTCCAGCCAGGCATTTTAAGCTGGCTTGGCTATGCCCTCGAGGCGCCTCTCTTTCTGCATCGGCTATAAAAGAACCTTGTGTGCAGCTCAGATTTAAGCAATCAGCTTTTAGGTGACCAAAGTTAGGTGAAATGAATCTTCCGTGCAATGCTTGTGAGATACCAGCTGACAAAGTTTCTAGTTACAGCTCTGATGCACTATTCATAAATACGTTTTTGACTCACTTGATCATGTCATCCTAGCTATACCGTTGATAGCAGGTACCTCTAAAGGCTTAGAGAAATCTTTAGTCAGGCTTTATTCTGAATAGTTCACACCCTCTTCAGCAATTTTGGTCCCAAGGTCAGAAATGAGCTGTATTCCAGAGAAACCACCATTGCTTAAAAAAAAAAAAAATAAAAGCTGTGTTCTCAATAGAGAGATGTTAAACTTAATGTGAGCAGGTGATAAAGCACAATGCCACGACTGAATGGTTAGGTATCTGGACCACATTCAAGGAGGAAAGAGAAAGGAAGCAAATGTTGTAAACAATCACCATGCTTACAGGAAAGCACTGTCTCGTAGAGATTAGACTTGAAGATAAGGCCGTCTTCACAGTGTTTTTATGTATCAAAGTGAAGGCCACTGTCTGAAGGCCACTGTCTCTGGGTACTTTAATGAACCACTGACCCTTTCGGATTAACTCTACCTGACTTTTAATTCCCACAAAACCAGGCTCTTGAGGGCTGCAAGTGAACTTTAAACTTTTTGAACATTTCCAGGCAGGGAGCAAAAGTCTCCAAGTTCAGCTGAAACTAGTTGTACTTTAAACATAACTGTTTCCACTTAGAGTCAACCCTGTGAGCCCTGTCCCCTGCGATACCTATTTTGAATGCTCTCAGGGGAGAGTGGTTGGGCCTGAGGAATTCCAAGTGCCCAGAAGCCATGGGATCAAGCTCTGCCGTCCGGCAGCCATGCCAGCCGAGGAAAACTGCGTCGGTTCAAATCCAGACAACTATTTTGAGTTCTTGTGGGAACCGAGCTTGATCCAATAAATATTAGAAGTTATCACAAGAGAACAGTCAGGAAAACATACATTTTAGTGCTGACAGGCACAAACTTTTTTTTTTAAACTCTAAAGCAGCTATGCAAACAGTCATTTCAGCTGTATGCTTTTCTTTTTTTATGCAAACTGCCACTGCAGCCCCTGGTATGAACGCAGTTATGCCAGTTGTAGGGCTCAAGGGCTGGAACAGCAACTTAACGTGGTGTAACAAGTTACCACTGACCAGCTGAAGCAGTGTAAGAGTCTACAAGCATCCTTGCAACCTGCAGCAAACACGAGGTTGTCCGAGCAAGAGTTCGGTTAGGCTTGTGCTCAGTGAGAGAGAATCATCTGCTGCTGAGGCTGAACATGTGCACGTAAAAGGTTATTAAAGAACAGCTGAAATGTGGTTGCTTGCTTGTACTCGCATAGCTTTTTTCTACTACACAGGGGACTGTACTGCAGCTCAAGGCTCTCTTAAAACTGGAGGAGGTGGGGGATTTGTAACAGCAGTGGTACTGCCACGTGTGTATTTAAAGGAAGCCATCTTGCCCTTTGCTATAGCACTGGTGTGGGGACTCATCAGCACTAGAATAATGTGTTTGTAATTACTTATGACTCACAACAAAAATAAACCAAGTCACAGGATGGCTTTGGCTTGAAAGAATCTAAGCCAGCATTTTTCCTACTGCTCAGGGCAGTTTTGCAGAAGCCATAAAATACAGCTTGACTGGGGTGGGGGCAGGTCATATCCCTTTTCCTGGCCATTTCAGTAGGGGAGAGGCTTTCCCAGCCACAGCCCCACCGGGAACACCCCGGATGAACAACTGACCTGCAGGGCTCCTTGCCAAAAGCTGCCTCGGATGCAAGGTCCACATGGGATCAAGACGAGACCAGACAAAGCCTTGGAAGAGATTTACTGGGGGCTACTAAACAGACAACTTGAAAACTGGTGGAGACTGAGATGGTATAGGAGAAAGGAGCATCATAAATGTCAGTCGTGTTCTTACTTAGCACCCAAACCATTGTTGGAAACAGCACATTGGGTCAGAGGGACCCTTGTTCTGAACCAGTTCTTATGTTCTTAAGAAAGTTCACCTCCTTCTCATCTTTGGCAGGGCTATAAAAAGATGCCCTGCGTTGCTTTGCAAGCTGAAGGAGATTAGCACTTATCCCACACAGTATAAAAAGAAATGGGGGCATGGTTAGATTTGGGCAGAGCAGAGTAAGCCAGCAGAAGCAGTCTAGGAACCATGGATAAAAAAATGGAGCCATAGGAAAAACAGAAAAGGAGACAAGAGAAAAAATAATCAGAAAATATGAAGGACTAAGGAGCTGGGCAGGAAATGGCTGCAGGGCGGAGCTGTGTAATGTAATGTCTATACAATTTAAGGGTAAGATCGGAAGAGAAACAGGCCTTAGTAGGTGGGTGGTAAGGCAGCACTGAGTGACTTCATATTTTAAATATTTAAACATTACAAGGACTTGAAGGTGTACTTGAAGGTGAAGAGATTGCTTAGTGCTTTTACTTTTTGAAGGCACAGTCCCTTTCATTCTTTTCTTACTAAATGTAAAAATAAGTAAACACATTTAGTGCTGATATCCCAGGCAGCTCTGTAAGCCAGTAACAAACTGACCTGTGCTAAGTTGACATAGGCCAGTAACCACCCCAGGAGAACTCATTTTCTCAAACAGGGTTTGCACTGTTTTATTAAATTCATTTCAGGCACTTCAACTAGTGCTTTTAAACTGTGCTCAGGCAAGATAACTGTTTCCTTTCACTGTGACTACCTTTCTTCACACTATTTTAACCTTGAACTACCTCCTTTCCCCTGAGTTTGGAGGCTTCCGATTCCTCAGTGTGTTCCCTTTTCATGCAGCGATTCAGCCTTGCCCTTTCCATGAGATCTTCAGTGGTGGGTCCCAACTAAAGCTGGTCCAAACGGTTGGTACCTGTGTCTGACCCAAGCTTGCAGTCAGAGCTCCAACATAAAACCAGAGCAATATTTCTCAGTCCTCCCTGCCTCCGTGCCCATCTGTATGTGTTTAGGACATACCTCACGATGCTTCCTGCTGAGACCCTCCACTTTCTCCTGCTGGTGGGAAAGCTTTAGAGGAGTATCAGATCTCAGATGACTTGGTTCACATCCTAGATGATAGTTTCCAGTTTGAGATACCTTCATTCTCCTAATCTGGCCAATTTAGCTCAGTTTGCACATGGGTGGTGGTAGAGATCAGGTTAGACCTCAGGCTAGAAGCCAAATTCTCTTTGTGGGGATGACGGTCTCAGATGTTATTTGGTTATCTGACCATAGAGGTTTTAGAGGCAGTAGCAGACAAGGAACAGAGTAAAGAAAGCCCGACAAGGAACAGAGTAAAGAAAGCCCTGCAAGGAGAGGAAAAGAGCTTGAAACTCAGACAAAACAATACAGATGAAGGATTAAGAAATCAGGGAGAATGTTGTTAATGTAGTAGACAAGGAACTGCTGCCTCCAGGGACAATTTTATGGAGGCTGGCAGGGAAAGGCGGCTGCTCGGGGGCCAAGGAAGACATATGAGCTAGCATGAAGAGAAAGGGAGGAGTTCAGACACGAGTCTCTAATCTCTTTCCATGGGAGAAGTATAAATACACCTGAAGTCTGTTCTCAAGTTTTAAACAGAGAGTAATAATGAAGTTTTAATAAAAGCGTTATAGCCATTTCCAGTTATTACAACAAACACATCACCCACACACAAAATAAATCTCACAGTGCAAGGGAAAAATAGCACCTTTCTAAAAAGCACGTACAGTCTTTAGAGACAAGAAGAGAAAGTCTGCTAGACATGTCCACAGGAAACCCATTATTAACACTCACTCAGCTCAACCAGTGGTTATTCATGTTCGAAAGAACATTCTTGGACAGTTAGTACAAAGATTACTCTGTCTCTTCTAAAGATTATCCCGAAGCAATTCTTTACACACACACAAAAAAATCGATTTAGGTTCCAGAACAATCTCAAATCTGCCCCCTTACGTGTATGAATTAGTATTGCAGCAGTCCCACTACCTGCGACTACAAAGCGCAGTAGGCTCGATGCAAAGAGATAATCACTAACAAATCAAAATGAATGTTAAAAAACAAGTGGGAGATATGTTAAGTCAGCTGAAATAACAAGCAGCAACACAAAACGTTACATATGTAAACCTGGTTCAGAAAACATGGCTTGATACAACGATAAGGACTATTGCATTGACAACATTGTGTATCTCAACACTTCACCTATTACGGAGAACACCTTCTTTCCCAACTGTTGATACAGCACAAGTTAAAACACCAACTCATTTTATTGATATAAACCACCTTAGGGAAGGGGACGTGACACCAACGGCAGCTGGCAGCCTTCTAGGCGGGCGAGCCAGAGGCCAGGCTGTGTTGTGGTTAATAGACATTTTGCTGAAAGTCAGCACTTCTGCACCAGCCTCGGTCTATCCTTAACTGCTGAGTTTCGAAGCTGACCCATCTGTAAAACAGTTATAACAAAATCAGCTGCTCAGGCCCACTGCTTCAAAAGATCGCTGTATGAAGTGCAAAGTCCCATGAAACGAATGGCAATGTCATTTGTGAAGGACAGGGCTGCTAATTAGTTAGTGCTTTGTAGCGTTCTGGTGATATTTTCCAGCCAGTTTAAGGGACTCATGAACACAACTGCCATTAAGAAAAAAAGCCACTCACAGGAATCAAATTTCTTAGTTTCGCTGGAAAACCTTCCATCTAGAGGTTTAAACTAACTCTTGTTTTGTTACAAACAAAGTCTTAAGACCTTTACGTGTGCGGGGGAGCAAAATCAGCTTAATTGTAACTTTATGTGATTGGCATCAGAGAGACCACAAAAGCCTAAGACTAACATATTCTGGATGCTCAGAAATGAACCTGGAACCACCCAGACAACTTTGCAGAAGAGCTTTTAAGTGAAGACACAGGTGAACGCTCCCAGCCCTGCTGCATTCCTCCTCCAGCCCACCCACGTGCCAAGACCCCAGGGCACTCAGGACGTGTTCACGTGCTTTTGGTTCCCTGCTCGCTTTTCTCCCCCCAAGTCACCTTGGAGCTGACCGAGTTTGAATGGTTTAGGAAAAGGACATGGTCAGCAGACAGTATGTCACGGAAGAATATTAATTCAGCATGGGAAAGGAAAAAAAGTGAGCCTGTAGTATTCAAGAAACTATTTCCTTTCATCCTGCGTGGGGAAGCACTAACCATTTGACTCAGTAAAACGAAATTAATCCTAAATGTAGCCTAACCAGTCAATTTATTGTAAATAATAAACTCAAAGCCAGAGTGAAAGGAGGAAGATCTGTTTCCCAATCCAGTTGTGACACCTAGAGGGAGAGGATTTCATTGCGTGCTTGGCAGCTCCTGAAGGGACTGAAAAAGAAATTGGGAAGCTCTGCCAGAGCCAGCAGTGGCTCTGGAGACCCTTATTTCATACTCTGGAGTTCCCTGCATGCGGTCCAGCACAGGAGGACACAGTGAGAAGAAAGCTTCTGGCAGTAACAGCGTCCCAGAAAGACACAAGAAAAAGATGGAGGAGAAAAGGGAGAAGCCCGAGCCTCTTCCAAATGGCACTGGAAGGCCTCTGCCTTCCCAAGAGCTCCCCTGCAGCAGCTTCTGCTGCCCAGTCACCCCACACACCGGAGAACGAACCAAGTATTCTGCATGGCAGCATCAGCAGCATGCAAATCATGCTCAGCCACCTCTGGGATCACACCCCAGAAAGGCCCAGGCCCCCAGCAGCAGGTAAACCCATTTATGCCTTTCCTAATAGACCTAATTTAAACCTTTCTCTCTCAACTTTGCACATCATGAATGAACTGTTACACCTCAACCATGGAGGTGGGAAGAAAAAGACATCAGAGAATCCAAGCACAAGCCAGCTCCGTAGGAAAGCAGGCTGCATTATCGCCTGTCCTTGGGACTGCTTGCTAAAACATGCAGGAAACTTTAGCCAAGGTTGTTACTACTCCTCCACATAAGGTGGGGCCCACCTGGATTTGCAATTCTAACTACATTATTGGCTTTATGCCTTTTTTGTTGTTGTTGAAGTCTGCAGTTTCTTTGGCTTCACCAAAATAAAGATCAAGAATAAAGGTGAGCAGTCAACCATCCAAATGGAGCAGGGATAATGCTTGCAGCACGGAGCCTGTAAGACCGTGGCTGCACAGATAACGCTTTGCATCCCTCTTCAGGGATCTAAATGCTTCTTTTGGAGAACTTGTTGGCAAGCATGGGGTCCCACTCAAGGACCAAAGAAATTGCCTTGTCCACCTGGGACCCATCCAAACATCTGACAGTCAGGTCTGAAACAAACTGTGCCTTTTTCCTTTCTGTTAAGAGTACTGGGAGGGCCTCTGTCCTCGCTTTAATTTCTGGGAAGACTTCAAAGTAACCCTAAATAAAATTGCCCGAGGAGGGCAAGGCACCGGGAAGTCAAGGCCTGTGATCAAGCTTGCCTTCCTGTCCATTTGCAGGTAAAGTTGAAGGTTTGGTCAGATAATTGCTTACAATTATGTCAGCACATTTAATAAGGTACTTCCCCTCTCACCAGGATGTGGTAACTGTGGGACCACCAAGTCTATGGCACCGCAGAGTTAAACAGATTTGCTGGCAACCTGTAATTTTGGGTGGGAAGAAACTGAAGAATTATTTACATTTCTCACAGCAAAGCTGTGTTTCCCAGCTGAAACAACGAAGCTGCAAATTTTAAACAGTTAAAAGAACAAGGTATATATTTAGGTACGTGAATACTACATGAAACTGCAGCTGCTTTCCAGGGACCGCTGAAATTTGCCCTGGAGAGCATAAAAGCTAGGAAGTGAGGAAGATGTGCAGCTAGGAGGACAAACTTAATGACCGTTTAAAATCCTATTTGGAAGCAAGTCACAAACCTTCCCCTGCCATTTTCTCCAGCTCATTGGGTATGTTAATAGCGTGACATGGTTTAGTTTTGAAGATGAATCTAATTCCTAAGCTCATGCCTGCAGCCTTTGTGTTCAGGGCTTGTCAGGAGGTGACAGTCACGCTCGAACGGGACACTGTCCATGCATGGCTGTGAAGACATGCACAAAGTAAAGCAGTGGTTGCCTGCTGAGGGTACACTCTGACCACATTTAGCAAAGGCTCAGTTCTACATGGCACTCCACTGCATGAAGCATTTTTCCCCATAAAACGCAAAGCAGAAATCCCTCAGCGACAGCCATCCCAGTCGCTGTGACAAGCTCTGTGGAAGGTGGCACATCGGCCAACTCGCTGTAGGACCTGCCCTTGCAATAAAAAACTCCTTTCAGGAAGCGCTTAGGTGATACTACTTGTTTCCAAGCCAAATTCAAATTGAATCATCTACCTAGAGTCTTTCAGAATCTGGTGGGTGCATTTTCCTAATCTGGAGCATTTTCTATTTAAATTCAGCTGCTAGTGTTGATTAGCAGATGTTGTTCCTGCATTCACTTCCATTGCAGGTTTTTAGAAGGCCCTTCAATTAAAGCAGTAAAAGGCATCAGGTACCAGGACCCCACACTATATAAGAGACACTGTCTTCAAGAACAGCTGAGGCAAACATGAACACTCATTACCTGTGAGCAGAATTTTGAAATTGAAATAAAAATTCAATGTATTCTGAATGTTTACATCTTTTAACTCTCAAAAAGCAGCCAAACATTGCCAGTGTGAAAGGAATACAAGTAGTCAAATTCCACAAGCTTCCCTGGGAATTGTCCATATAGAGCTTAAGTACTGTCTAATTCAACTGATGTACACTGGGGGAAAAGGCTTTTCCATCCTCATTAACTGTTTTACCTCAGCAGCATCAGGATCATCACCAGCTGTTTCCTCCCCACTTATAAATTATTTTTTAGGGAAACTTTCATGTAATCATTCTGTTTCTCTCACCCCATTGCTTCCCAGTGTTTGTTCACCTCTATCATGTTCCTTTCTGGGAAGAGTTCTTCCTTCCACATATTATTGTCAGGGCTGCCTTATCACTTCTTTCCTTTCTCAGGCATTTCAAAACTTTCCTTTAAGTTTCACTGCTGCAGTGGCTTGACACTCACCAGAAACCCCATGTTTCCTGCTTTTTCTTCAGAGCAACACCAGATGATAGCAGATTTAAAGCTGATGCAGAAACGAAAGTATAAAATATACTGGCAGATCTGACAGGAAAGGAAGAGAAGGGGGGAAAGGGAAAAAAATAAAGAGAGAAGGCAACAAGTAACTTCAGCCAACTGATAGCAGAGCTAGAAAACAAGCATTAATGGTAGGGATGAAATTTTTCCAGTATCCAGAGAGGAAGTCCTTGCAAGTCAGCTGAGACTAGAAGTTTCTGTGGCTGTCAAATTGACTAGCACTTGAAATGAATCCATTGTCCAAAGCAGTCTAGGGTAAAATCCTGTAATGCTATAGTAAAATCAGTGAATTTACTGGGAATTTCACCATCAGTTTCAGTGAGCTCATAGTTTCATCTATGCATTGCTTTTAAATCTTAGCAATGTTTTAAAGGAAAAGTGTTGCTGAAAAACTCAACAAGAAAGGATTTGCAAATCAGGAAATCAAACAGTAATGACAACTTCTCAGTACAACTAATGTCCATAAGAAATAGGGTTGTTCTAGGTCCATCCAAGATTTTACAATTGGAAGATCCAAACTGTCTTTCACCAGAATGCCTCCCTCATTCAGGTACTTTCAATCATAGGCTCCCAAACTGTGCTTGCTTACTACTACAGACGGCAAAATCCACTACAACTGCCAAAAGATACCACTTCCATAGTTATCATCTCACACAATATATAAATATATTTTAAAATCACTTACCCCCAACTGTCTTTCTCCAAGCCTCCAGCAAAGAGGAGCCCCTATTCAGGAAACCTTAATTTATAAAGTTATGTTAATAAGTTTTTAAGTTAGTGCTTTTTCATTATCTTCCTACAGAAAGATTCACGGGTTAATCTGCAGCCACTAGACATGCACATGAAAATTCTCTGAACCATTTCTCCATGCTTTCAATATATGTGAATCTAGACAACTGCTTATCATATTCCCATGTCTTAGATCAGGCAAAGACCGAGTAAATCTTTCTTAGGCAGGCAATAAAAGTTTACCTACAGCTTATCCTGAGTACTTTTATAAAAGATATTAGTAAAACAAACCCCCTAATATTTTAATAAACTAAATTCAAGAAAAATGTCACCCTCCTGAATACATGAGGAAGGCCAAGAAGTATTCTGCATTTCTCTTGTGCTATTGTATTAAAAGAAACTGCTCTGTGATGTGGAAGAAGACGACAGCTTGGCATATTTATTACTTCATAAGAGCTGAAAGGGACTTTAGTGCAGGACATCTATTTTGGCACTTCTGGAAAAATGGTCTAAGGCATTTGCTCACATCCTTCCACATGTAAGCAGTTCCCAAAAATCAAGCCCAGAGGAAGAAGAAACATTTTCAAATCCTAATGGGTTGGGTTTTACTTGGCATAACTCTGGCAAGACAAAGAGCTGCCCAGAAAATTGAAGTCAAAAGAAATTCAGCAAACACTTCCTAATACAACAGAAACTGAAAGCCTTGACATCTGGTATGATGTCAAGTGTGACTACTGAGCATTTAGGTCAGTAGGAATAGGAACAATGCAAATATTTAAAGTACACAGCTCTGACATATGAAAAGCTTGACCCAACAGTGGAAGTTGAAGATGTCCCACAAGTTCTCTGTTGGTGAAACAGCAGCAGCGTGTCATTCTTCTGCCATCAGACATGCAAATGCCTCTTCTTCAGCCTGTACGAGCTTCTCCTCCTACTACTCCTTTATTTTCTCCATATTTTCTCCATTTCTTCCTTCCCTTTCACAAAGATACCTGGGTCTAGCCCTGCAGAGAGCTGCCACAGTGCTACAGCACTCTGCTTTCTCCAACCTACTCACGTTTCCAACCCTCCTTTGCAGAATATCACACATTAAAGCCTATCCATGTGACAGGCAATTCTGCAGGTTAACAACAATTTTGCCCCTACTTGACATGCCCAGTGCGCTATTAAACTCAGTCAAATATCATCTCTGTGGAGAAGCAGAAGGGCTTTGAGGCTGTCAGTTTTCCTCACTCCCTTCAGTAATTTGCTTAGCTATGTTTACCAGAGGTAATGCTCCCTCCTTACATATTGATCACTGCCAACCTTAGAGGGCTTTGAGATGTCTCTAGCAGGCACACCAAGAAGAGCATGAGGTTTTCTGGCTACCACCTGGAAACCTGCATGCCAGCATATGAGAATGAATGACAGGTGATTTGATAATCAGAATCCTTATGGGTCCCACCTGGGCAGGAAAAGATTTTTGGAAGCAGTCTTTACATTTTTCATCTCTTCTTTGATTTAGACAAGAAAAAACTTGTCAAGAAACTAATTTTCCAATTCTTTTCAATCTGAGCTCTTGAAAACACTCTGGAAGTGAAACTCGGAGATTAAACCCTTTGAAACAGTTAAGGGGAAGCAATGGTAGCTGGTAGAAGATTTCAAGTTCAGCAGTGTCAAGGCTTTTGTGTGAAGATAGGGCAGTCAGGGGAGCAGTAGCACCTTGAGTCTGTGCTGCTTTTACATCTGCTCGGCATGATGGAAGGCACCAGGATGCTGGTCTGAAGCTTTATCTCCACTTTCCTAGACAGTTAGAGCTCAAGTTCTTACAACTCTTTTTTTATCCAGTAGGGATGCAAGTACAAGGTCTGTTATGTTCCTGGAGTTAAGGAAGGGATTAAATAAATAAAACCAGGTCTTTTTGCCTTCACAACTTACTTTTCTTTAACCCATAGGCTGTTCTCATCTAAGCTCATTAGACTTGAGGTCTAATATGGTGGCAGCATACATGGTACATCCAGGCTGCCTCTCTCGCAGTGGAATACAAGGCAAGAGAACTTTGGTATGACTTGGACCTCACACTTAAGCATAGGTCAACATCTTGTTCTGGCAAAAATAAGTGTTTGTTGGGAATAGATGCAGCCTTTCCCAACAGCTAAACTCTGCTCCCTGTTTGAATATATTACTGGTGTAACACTTTCCCTGACTTTAGCAAGTATATAGGACAACACTGCACAATTCTTTGGCAAACCGCTACAAAAATAATTTCTAGTCCTCCATATTAACAACATTATTCTTCTCTGCACCCTCCAGCCCTCTTTGGAGGATCCATCTTTTTCTATAGCACCACATGTATTTGCCTTCATTTTAAGGCTCCTCACAAGACATCCATTGCTATCCTCAATGAAACCTGTGCTCACCACTGTTACTTAGAAGGAAGGCTGGTAACTAACTTCCTGCTGTTCTTGATTAGCTGAACTCTCATATTTCCAAATGTAGTCTCAGTCTACCTACCCTCTACAGGAGTGACATAATCATTCTTCCATCCCTTTCAAATTCTCCTGCTTTTGTACTCCCTTGCCTGCCTTTACCTGTTGTTTCTTGCACTACACATGCAAGATTCAGTCCTTTGAGAAAGGCCATCTTTATGTTGTTTCAGTTTCCTCTGATCACACAGGATATAGTCAAGACATGCAGAGTCTCCTCCTAAAATTAAGGTAACTGAGGTAGATGCCTGGATAGTCTCTCACTTGCACGATTTCAGTAAAATGATTCGCCTCATTTGGAGTCAGTCAGTTCTCCCCTGGTCAGATCAGCAGGACTGTAAGGATTAGTTGCTTTTTCTTGGCCTTTCCCTGCAAAAGCAGCAAGGCCCATTTCATAGAGCTCTTCTTCACATATTAATCTTCCTACAAGACCAACAGTGCCATTGATTTTTATCTCTTCTCTTTCCACAGCAGATTCCAGGAGATCAGCAATCATAACCAGCAGCTGTTAAACTTGCTCAAGGGATCTGGAAACATGTGTAGTCTGCAGTGAGAGGGCATGAAGCAGACATTTTGTAGGCTCTATTACACTGTTGCTTGCAATTGCAGGGAACACCACCTCTGTGCTCTATTCCTATCCAAGTAAGAAATGTAGTTGTTAACATAAATTGTTATTTTGGAAAGAATATTTTAACAATCCACCTCTTAGATACCAGGAGAACAATAGCAATCTCTGCTGCAAGTGCATTTGATTAAGTGCTTTGTTTTTTTTTCCTTAAGATCTACTGCAGCTACTCACAAGTAAAAGACGGGGAAGAACAAGGTCTTCTCCTCATCACACTGAACCACATCATTGCTGTAGGCTCACACCAACCTTTGCCCAATACCTTGGTCAGAAGCAAGACCAGTCAGAAGAAACATCTAGAGTTAAGAACATCCCTTATTGTAGAAAAGATACCTTCAGCACACACAAATATTACTTCACTCGGTGCAAAAGCACTGAAGGGCTCATGTTTACAGGAGAGATGCTATCATTATCTCGCAGGACTGAGGTTGGCTAGGCTCAGCAGTAATATCCTATCTTCATCCTTATCTGAAGGGAGCATTCTGCAAGGCATCTGTGATGAGCTTGCCCTGAAAATATTAATTGAAGTAGTAATAGCTAGGCTTAAGCAACTGGTGTTGAGGATAATGATTTGTGAGTGAAGATAATTATTTGGTAAGCATAGCATGACTTCTGTTTTACAACACAATAACAAGCAGGCTATCATCAGCATATAGTAATTAAGAGACTGGTGCTACCGACAATCATTCACATCGAGGGATGTTGAGAGTGCTGAAACATTTTAATAGTTTTTAGTAACTGGCTGGTGGCACTTGCCATGTAGATTGGGAAAGCAGCAGTACCACAGTTTAGAAAAAGCAACTTCTGAATGATTTTACAGGTCTGTTCCTTCTTCCTCCAATCCTCATCTCATCTTTCTTATGAGAAATTTCATTAATTTCCAGCATCTCCAAGCACTGAGATACACCAAGCTGCACTAGGAGCACACTGGGGGTGGAAGAACATTCCCACGGGTGCTACCAGCATTTCCTAGAGATACTTGTTCAGAGGCCACCGAGAGTACATGAAGTGTATATTTCAGCTTGTTTTATAAATTCTCCCTGTGCCTTAAAAGAGCACTAGCTATTTCACTGAAAAGCAATCTATAGAGGAAGAAAATACAGTGTCACAAGATCACTGCTATCAGTGTAAAGCCTCTCAGTTTTAGGGATACTTTGTTCCTAGCCCTCTCCCAGTTGCTGAAACATAGTGCAAAGGACAGCTGAGCAGAAGCACAAGTAATAAAGTACACAAGTGGGGTTTTAACCCTTAAAAAAACCCCAAGCCCTTATTTGATTTTTATGAATGACTGCCAAAGCATCAGCATTCTCTTACAGTAACTTCAGGCCAAAACACGGACACACAATTTAGGATACTACAGCTACTGCAGCGTTACCCATCTCCTGTGAGCTGTGTGTTTGAGGAAGGGCAACTGACTGAAGTGGTTGCATATAAAGCTTGAAAACATTCAGACCCAGACACTCACAGCCTGCTTTTGGAATAAAAAAAAGAGTGGTAATAGGAGAGCCTCTAGGCATTTTCTGAAAGCTACACTGTAGCTTCCAATTATGTTCAGGTGATGCATTTTAATAGCTACCTTCTTCAGTGGAGTAAAAGTTTCCATTTGTGCTAACTTTGACATGATAATAGGAAGGAAAAGTGTATGTTTGCACTCTTCATTACTGTTTTACCAGCCCAAGAAAGTCTGATGGAATATAGGCTTTAATCACAACAGAGATCAAGAGCAAACATTCATTTCAGAAAAGCCATAATTAGGGAGAAGAAAGGAGAGAGCCATCACCATCAAAAAGACCTGGCCTTCACAACAGAGTGTTAGGTCACTGGCCAACAAACAACTGACTTTAAATAGTACAAATGTGTATAGTGAATAAAGAAAAGCCCATTGAAGAGTGTACTGCAGATTGTGAAGAACAAGTGGGTGATCAGGGAAGATTTAAAAAAGTGCTTGTTTTTTTTTTTTAATACATCAACATATAAATCAGGAAGGACTCTCTTCACATGCCTCCTTAAAAACCCACCCTTCTCCCATGTGGACAACCAGCTTCTTCGCTCCCATTTCTGCTACAGAAACAAACCTCTTCTTGACAAACCTCCTGCACAGGCTGCAGTGAAGGGTCTCGCTTCGCATTACCTCTCCACTGTGACTGCAAGCTGCCACCAAAAAAGCCACCTTTCTCCCTTCTTCCCAGCCAGATCCCTGCAAGCCTAATTCAGCAATCCCATGGCCATAGGGAAAGGTGGTTCAGCTGCTGATTTAATGTAAAATTTCATTTTTTGGGCTGCAGGTTCAACAGAAAACCAACTACCCAGTTTACCCTGCAGCCACACAGTGACCGGGACTGCTGCAAGGAAAGCAGCAGCAACGGAGCTCGTTTGGGGAACCCAGACCCCAACTTTGGCAGCAGTTTGCAGTTGCACCATCTGTGAGAAAACACAAAACCAGACTGTCAGCATTTCTCCAACACCTGCTACTCTACCAAGCTCCTTTGTCAGCCCCATCCATTGATCACACCAGAGAGAAGCCATTTGTCCTTGCTTTCTCAAGTCAACACCAGTCAGCCTGCTTTTGCTCAGGGGTTTACCATGATACCACCCTTGCTTACACAACTTGAAAACTGAGCACCTTTTCCACCTTCCACCCTAATGTGACCTACATAAAAACACTAGTTTCTTTTAATCCTTCCATACAAAGTCAGCCAGTTAATTGGGATTAAACCCAATTGAATAACTGCTCAGAAGTGACAGTTACAATTAAAATATTTACAAGTACATGAATATGTACAGTCAACTGTGACTCTCTTCCCTTCCCACTGCAGATAGCTTGTCTCAAAGTGACACATCGCTGTCTCTTGTTAAGAATTGCACTGTCTTTACAAGATCTGGGACCCCAGGTGCTGAGCAAGTACCAACAGATCACAGAACAGGTACAACACCACATACAAACCACAGGATCAGCAGCTGCAAAGAGCTGTGGCTCTGTACTACCAAAGATGCAGACACTCAAGAAGGGGAGCACGAGGTAGGGCTTTAATTAGATGTGTGACTTGACAGCCCATCTCCATCCTCAGAAGCTCCGCACAGCAGTACTCCAACCCTGCACGATTGCCTCCGGGTGCTTCCGCAATATGAAAGCTACAGAATATTTCTAGATATCGGAGAGAACAGTTGGCTCTGGACAAAGATAAAAAAAGTTTTGCAAGCTCCAAGCTTGCCTGGGGTTGGAGGGGACCTGTCTCCTCCCAGCAGGATCCTGGGCCATCCCAGCTGGAGGGAGCTCCTGCAGAGCCAGCCCCCACACCAGCTCATGCAGCTTGGCAAAAGATGTATGTAAGATGCAAGCCAGGGTTAGATAGCGTGTCTGAGGCAGGAGAGAGGACTCACTGTTTTATTTATGTGTGTTACCTCAGAAGAGATAACATGCCCCTGAGCTGTCAGCTTTAACCTGGATTTACCTTGAGACTAGATAAACTATGAAGTTGGGAATAAGATTACAGAGCAAACAAACCCCAAAGCAAAGTTTCTTTTATCTCTCCCAGAAGCCTACCTGCAATTTTGTCATCTTCTAGCTGCCAGAGCTGGGGGGGAGAAAGTTCAGAGAAACACTCATCCAGCAACTAGTAATGCTGTCTGATTCTGGGTCAGAAACTAGCTGGCAAGAGAGAGAATGTGTTCTTGGCAAACCCACTCCTCACTCCCCCTTCGGGACTGCTCTTTGGGCATACTCTATAGCTTTCTCTCCCTCTGTTCAACAGAGCAATTACCTCTCATGTTTATACCTTAAACCTGATTCACATTGCTGTGCAAGAGCTACAGTCGTGTTACTGAGGGGGGAAACGGATGAATGGAAAATTATAAGATGTTAAAGCAGTCCCCAGATCAGAGCTATCAGAGGAAATATTCACTGTTCATAACTGTGTGAAGTCACTGTCTCTAGCATGCTATCAACTGTCTCCTCCCTTTTTAGACACAACTCTAGGGTTAACCAGACAAGGGGCCAACTACAAATACTCTGTCCAAACCACATCCCTTCACACCTCTCTGGCCACATACCCCTCTGTTTGGAAGTGTTAGGAATTCTCTAGCATCACAGAAGTGAAACCTGATGCTTTCTACAGAAGTCGAACGAATGCTTAAAAAAACCCCAATGAAACAGCAGATTTGAGACTACTCAGGAATGTTGTAGCCATGAGAGTCTAAAGGGTACAAGAGCAAGGCAGGGTCTGCAAGAGGACATGTCTAATAAAGGATATTACCTCGCTCTCAAACATTGCTGAATGTATTTCGTGTATTCATAGAGTCTTTCAATCAGAGGCCTCAGGCCTGCAACTGGAGCTCCATTTCTGCCCGGACAGATATTTGACTAAAATCAGGCTGGTGGGCAGACAACTCCTCCAGGGTCAGATTACAGGGCTGGAGACAAAAGCTTTTTCATGCATGTGTGTGCACACACTCACAAGGTTAAGGCAAATCAACAGGGGGAGTGAGGTATTTATGGCGCATATGTTTAAATATATTTATGTTCTAGTACAAAAGTGCTTGCTCAGGGAGCAGGGGCAGCCTTTACTTAAGTGTTCCATGTGACTTTCCCGGAGGCCCAACTGAATTCAACCCCCCAGCTCGTGATTTTCTTTTAAGAGCAGCCCTGCACAGCAGGCTGGCTGTTCAGACCACAAACACAGTGCAAACAGTTGGAGCTCTTTCCTGTCCTAGCCCAGAGACTCAAATACTGATCCTGCCCACAACAGGTGGGTAGATGCAGTCACCATTAACAAAGGGAATATCACACACTAACCTGTACCAGCCCATGTAAGGTTAGACTGGCTTAAAGCTCAGGAATTGAGCCTGGCAACCGGATCACTCGAACACAAGACACAGATTTTTTACACATTTGGCTGAAGTGGTTTTACAAAAAAAAAAAAGGAACACCTGCTTCCAGGTTGGTGTTTTGTTTTTTTTTTTAAAAAAAAACCCCAAACCTGCCCCTCTGTCCTAGTTTGCCACTTCCCCAACAGCTGAAGGGATTAAACAATTTAAATTCTGTTATTTGTGGTTGGCAGCAAGACAGTTGGCTCTGCATTACTAGGGTGGAAAAAACACAGCAAGCAGGTCAAACTATGCCAGTCACTATTTGCAAGATCCCGTCTGCATACTGGGTCCAGCTTTGAGCCTCCCAGTACAACTGAGGACAAACAAGGTGGTGTTGGGGCTGGAGCATGGGATGAATGAGGAGAGACTGACAGCAGGTTCACTCAGCCTGGGAAGAGAAGGCAAAGGGGGATCTAACTGCTGCCTACAGCTATCTAAAAAGGGGATAGAGAGAAGACAGGGACAGAGCCTTCTTGGGCACACACAGCAGAATGGAAGGAGGCAACATGCACAAGCTGCAGCAAGGAAAAATCCCATTAGATGGAAGGAAAAATATTTTCCCCCACAATGAGTGTGGTCAAACTCTGGAACGGGGACCCAGAGAGGTAAGAAAGTCTCTGTCCTTGGAGGTTTCTGAAGCTTACCTGGCCAATGCTCTGAGCAACCTGACCTAAATTTGAAGTTGGCCTTACTTTGAGCAGGTGTTGGACTGGAGACCTCCCAGAAGTCCCTTCCAGTTAAAGTTTTCCATTATTCTGTGAAAAAGCCTCAAGACAGCAACTTCTTGAATTGCTCTACCTACATCACAAGACCACATCTAGGTGCCGAGCTGGCATCATCTTGTTTCTGAGTCTCCAGATGAAGATTTAATACATGCATGTCTTATCTGCATAAACTACGTTCCCAGTTTTATCACACTTTCCCTGGGCCTCTCCACACAGACAAGCCTCACAAAGGAATGCACGACCATCCCAGAAACTGAGCCAGCGTTTCATCACCTCATCGAATCACTGAAGCCTTCAATTATGCTATGCTTTTCAAGTGCGGTAATTAGGGACCAACAATTTGATCTTCAAGATGATACTGCAGCACGTTGCTATGAAAACATTTATTTTTAAAAGTTCATTAAAATGTTCTGCCATCCAAAACACACGATGATTACTAAAACGAGCCATTACAAAAACCAAGCTGACCAACATTTACCTTGCTTTGATTTAAGTCACCTAATAAAGAACATCCACTCCAGCCTGTGGGGAATTTCACCAGGTTTCAAAACAAGGGACTGCCCTGGTCACCTTCCTCTCACTCATTCTCATGGCACAAATGAGGCTGGAGAAAGAGCAGGAGCATCTCACCACTCCAACTCAAGCAGCTGCCAGGCTGGGATGTGAAGAGCTGCAATCCCCCATCAGGTGCAAAGAACAAGGACAGCGAGGAAGAGACCCTGATCACATCTGGGGGTGAACCTCTGCCCAAATACAGCATCTGGAATTAGAAACTGGGCTGAGGTAACTAGAGCCGCTTTTGTCAGAAATGGGTGGTTTCTACATCACCTGCACACTTGGAGAAGTCATTTCCTAACCTTGAGGGCAACAGAAAACACAAGCCTATGCTGATCAATCTGGGTTTGTCTAGATACCGGTCAGCAGGAGATGGGTCACTCAGGGGTCAGCTGCTGATAGGGCAGGAGCTGCTTATAAACACATCCAGGTATCATTATTGGGGTCAACACAGATAAGCTGATCTTCAGGATAACTTAAGAAATAACAGCTGCTTTCAGAGGGTGGTCTTGGGAAGATCTCCCAAGTTCAACATATCAAAGTACAATAATAGATGGCACACACAGGGATTTAAAAATCATAATAAAAGCCAGGACTGACACTGGAGCTTAGGTGGGTCTCCCCATGCCCAGGAGAGGGAATTGATCCGGTGTTACAGCCTGCGGAGATCCTGGTGGTGCAGCCAATCTCTCTAAGGGATGTAAAAGACACCCCACCTCCAAAGCGTTCCCACCCCGTGGAGCCACAAAGATCTTCCTTTCCTCCTCCCAAACTGATGTGGGCTGTAGGCAGGCTGCCAGACACCCCCACGAGAGATGAGGGAGGAGGAAAGTCTTTGCACGAAAGCCTAGGGGTAGTTTGGCATGCAGGGGTGGAGGTAGGAGCACCTTACCCCTTATGAGACAGGAACAGGCAGGGAAACCGTTTATGACCTGAGGAACGCCTCTCCCCACTCCTACTGTATAAGATGGGGCATTGGTGGACCCCTTGCCTAATTACAGGATACTCGGGGATCCCCTAAACTCACAGACACGTTCACCTTATAAGACAGGAGGGGAAGCCTCCCGGGGGTGGGTGGNAGCCTGCAGGAGAGGAATTCCCCTTATGAAATAGGAACGGGGTCCCGTACAGCCGAAGGGAGGGAATTTCCTTTGTAAGATAGGAGGGTGAGGGGTCCCCCACAGCCTACCGGGGGTTTCCCTTTACAAGACAGGAGGGCCTAGAGCCCCCTGCAGGCTGAGAGGAGGACCCCCCTTATAAGACAGGAGAACGGTGGGGTCCCCCTTTGAGGGGCGCGCACGACCCAGGGGGAACCGCGGGCCACTGGCAGAGCTTCAGCCCCTGACGGGGGGACGGGGAGGGATCGCGGCTCCTACCGGCTGCAGGAGGCGGCCGAGGCGGCCACACCGGGGGTGCTGTCCGCCGGTGGCGAGCGGCTGGCGCGGGCCCCAGCACTGGCCCTGCCCCGTCTCCGCCGAGGGGGTTTCTGGCCCACGGGCTCTGCCTCCATAGTGACACGTCGACGCCGGGGAAGGCGGGGACCGGACCAAGCCGCACCGCTTCCGCTCGGCGGATAATGGCGGCGGCGGTAGCAGCGGCGGCGGCGGCGAACCGGCGGTTTGAAAATGGCGGCGGTAGCGGCGGCGGCCAATCAGCGCGGCGGGCGGGGCGCGTTGCTAGGAGAACAGGGGCGGGGCAAGCGAGGGGCGCGGCTCTGAGGGAAGAGGGACGGCGTTGGGGGGTGTCGCCCCCCAAAGAGCGCAGCGCCCCCTAGTGTCCCGCAGGGTGGGAGGACCCCGGCCGGCGGGAAACTGAGGCACGGAGCCGTTGTGCCCGGCCGTCGGTCGCCATCTCCGTCCCGGCCAGCGCTGTGCTCCCTCTCCTCCCGTCCTCCGTCCTTCCCTTCAGCCTTTTCTCCTCAGCGAACGCCAGGCCAGCACCCCACGACCCCGAGGAGGGCAGCAACGTCCTAGTCCCCGTCAGAGGGAGGCAGAAATCAACAAGGTGTTGGAGGAGAAACAACTCCCCCGCAAAAGAAAACCCCATACCTCAGAAATCAGCTCAAATCTCAAAAATTTAGCTCAGACACCCCCCTCAAAACACACACAAGAGATTTAAATGGTGTGTGAGTGTGGGGGTGGGCCCTGGGTGTGGGCATGGAGTTGAGGCAGTGGCTTCCCTCAGCTGCCTGCCTGCACCCTCGGGCCCCTTTTCCCTCTTGCTTTTACAGGGTTTTCCCCTGTCTCCAGACAACATAGGACGCACCTGGACCAAACCGGCCCCACGCAGCATTGCAAAACCACGCGAAGGAAGAAGGTGGGATTTTCATCTCTTGCTCGCCAGCGCAGGGAGGGTGGGATCTTGCAGGCTGTGGTCCGTCGTCCCTGAGCCCTGTGCACGAAACCACTGTGTAAACCATTTGCAGCAGGGTCTTCAATTCTGATAGTGCTGGAGAAAAGCAGACGCCTTGGCTAGACAGGCGTTGGCGAGCAAACCCCAGAAACTCTGCCTTGAAAAGTGATCAGGAGCCCTCGCGGTTCCTCCTGTCCCACTTCGGGTTAAGTGGTGCTTTGAGCAAGACACTGGGTGAAACTTTAGACATGCTCAGGTGAGGGTATCAGTTGGAAACGTGTCCCACTTGGCTGAGATTCTTCTTTTCCCCCATTTCAGCCCTTTCTCACTGTGGAAAGTGGCTGTCGTGGAGGGGATGGGGTCTCTGCCCTCATGGGGTAGCAGCCGCAACCGTTCCTATAAAAGAAGGTGGTTTATGGTTTATCATTGCTTATAAATTGGAAGTATCTCCTCTGGAGTGCAAATCTGCCTTTAGACCAGACAGTTTTGGCAGAAAGATCTTTTAACAATGCTGGCACCCCAGGCAGCTATGCTGGAATGGCCTTTTAGAGTTTATCATGTTCATTTCAGTCGCAGGTTGATCTCAACTTGTGTGTAGCAGTTGGATGAAATGCTTTGAAACCCATTAAAAACCCCACATATGCACAAGGCATTTCACTGACTTGGCTGTATTTTAGTAATGAATCAGAAATGGATTCTTCAGAGATACTAAAAAACACGTCTACCTTTTCAAGTGGAACCTGCAGCTCGATTCAGAAAAGTCGATGCCCCCTCTTTAAGCTGAATACAGCAGCCTGCCAAAAGGTTTAACATAACCATATGTGAGACAAAGATTGGAAGGTTTTAGAAAGAAGTTGTGCTTCTATTTTGAATTGTACCATTGGGATGGGAGAAAGAGTAAGCATACCCGATACACCCGTCTTACTCTCAGCAGAGTATGCCAGAAGAGTCAGACTCAGCACTGATATTATGCCAAAGCTAAGGGAATTAATTTTGCTTATTTTATTCCAGTGCAGACTTCACATGAAAAAACTGTGAAGTTTCTATTTTTGTTCAAACCTAAACAGTTTAGCAAGTTGTATTGCCTCACTTGGTATTTCATTTATATTGGCTTATAGTTACTGATAGACATTCATACACTTCATCTCCACCAGCCAAATTCTTTCACTTCTTTCCAGTCCTTCTCCACAGCTGTCTCATACCCCAGAGACCTCCTCTGCTCAGCTGGACCCTGGTTTCTGCAGCAGCCATCCACAAACTGGTGTGTCCTCCTGGTTTTGAAAAGCTTCCAGTTTTTCAAGAGCTCCTGTTTTTTGCGTTCTGCAGTGGCTGCAGCTGCATCCCTGAGCACTGTATCCCCCCCCATACAGCAGGCAGTGAGCCATGGACTTATCAAATGACTTTTCCATCTAGCTGGAGAACTCAGCACAGACATTGGTGATCTGAGAGGTACTTGGGGCAGGCCTCCTCTGCTGAAACTCTAGGTATGTGGGTCATGAGGGTAAAGCATATCCGAGGATGCGGTTACCAGGCGTGTCTCTCTTGGTGAAGTCAATACTGAAGGCTCTGTTAAACCAAGGATGTGATGGAAGAGGATACCACCCCACCAACAGGTTCAAGTGGGATGCTGGGTATCCAGGTTGCGGTTGGTGTTGTCATAGATCTATGACATGGCCTTCTTGTCTCCTACGGAGCCTGAGTGCTCCAGAGTGGGGTGGGAGGTCAGCATGGAGCTGCCTGTGGAAGCTCCCTGTCTTCAAGTCGATTTGCAGAGCTACAGCTTAGATCTGAATGACCAGGAACCCTCGCAGGATCCACCAATCAGCAGGCAGTAGAAGGGCGTTCTGAGAGACTGCTACAGATGAGTATTCAATCCAAATGTAGATTTTTGAAGGCCACACTTTGTTTGGAGTCAATCACAATTGGATTGAGCTGTGGCCAGACTGGGGAGGGAAACATCCCCTGAAATCTGAACTCGAGCAGAGTCAGGTCTGCCTTGTTATCAACTTCTGTTGCACCCACCTGTCTTTGCCTGTTCAAGACAAAGAAAGTCTCCATCCATCTTCAAGCAGCAGAATTGTGACAGAACTCAGACTGCCTCCCCTCTGCACCCATCGTGCTTCATCTGCCATTTTGGAAGTCTCATCAACCAGTGCCCAAATCCAGCATTACCTTGCTACGGGTGCAACAATCCCAGACTGTTGGCAGCGTCTCCCTTCCCACTGACATGCGGCTCACTGTGAAGGTAGAACAGTGGACACCAATCTGAATTTCAGCTGTAGTGAAACATGTTGGCTGGAGACCGTAGCAAAAGGGAGGTCAGGTGGCAGTGGAAAGAGAGGCACAGAGCAGGGAGAAGTAGACTGAAAATCAGAGTCACTGCTACCTTTCTCTAGAAGAGCCTTAAGTCTTTATATTAAATGAATTTAAATTACAGAGACTCACCTACAGCTCTCCTCGAACTCACATCCACAGTAGTCACAGGATGTGCTGAACAGTGGAAGACAAACGGGAACCTCAAAGCATGGGCCACAGCTCAGAAGAGGGAAGAACCTCTCATTGTGGGCAACAGGATTCCTGGTGCAAACATTTTAGGAAAAGCTGAGAAGCCAGTCCAGCTCAGGGATCCTTTTCATGTCTCTTGTAATCATCTTTATTAGATTTCCACCGATTTTTGGTGTCCCTCCAGTGACTGGGGGCTCTGGAGCTCGATGGATGCTCTGGACAGCTGCTCCCCCAGTCCTCGTTCACTAATGAAGGACCCGGAGGAGCTCCTTCATTTGCTTGGTTATGGGAACAGGGTCTTGTGGTTGGACCCCATGTTCAAGGCAGTACTGCACTGTCCATCTGCACACCACCCTGTCTGGCAGAAATGGAAATGCAGAACCCCTGAGTAGGACCAGGGAAGAGGCAAACCAAGATGCTCTGTGGAAGAAACCTTTTCCCAGTTTCCATTCCCTGCTGAGAGGCAGTAGCAACAGCAACGATTTCATCAGAGGAGCCAGAGGCTGCACAAGAAAATCCTTCCTGATGCTAAGGACATTTGCCTCTCACACATTCCTCTGTCGCGCCGCCATACGGCAGTGCCTATCAGACCGGAGACATCGTGCCCAAGGGGATCCCCAACTTCTCATCACAGGCAGCTATGAGGGCAAGCACTGGGCAGGAAGGGTACGTGACTCTACTAATCAGCACATGAGCAAGAGTCTTCAGCTAGACACGCCAGCCTCACCCTGTGCCTTCTTCCCCTGACTTAGGCATGAGACTTACCAGCTGCATAGCCCTGATAACTGCTACTTGAGCAGTTTATACACTCACCAGAGCTTGGAATTTTAATAAGCATAAGTGGATATAGGATGCTATGTAAAGATATTATCTCAAAGACAGGCATTTAGCTCATTGCTGGTCGGTACAACTAGCCTCTTTTGTGATGGTCGGGACAGAAGCTCTGCCTTGCTTCAGGCCACATCCTGACATTATGGCTGAATCCCTGGTAGTGTCTGAGGCTGTTTACACCACTGAAGATGGACTCGGGCAGCCCAGTGCCCATCAGAGACAAGTAATGGTTGAAGATTATGCCCACATGGTATCCGTGAGATCTCATGAGTGGTGCACAGCTAGAATTACTGACAGAGCACAGCCTCTCAGGGGCTGGCTAAGAGGGTGGTGAGAATCCCACTGATGCTACAACACCTACCTGCTTGCAAGCGCTGTCAGGGGTTGCAAAAGAGTTTCGCTGCATTTTTAGAAGGTCACAATGCGCCAGTAGAAATTTTAAGTTTGAGCTTTGCTCCATGCTTCTTCTTCAAGGCCAGAAAAGATTTTGCTCAAAGGAGGGCTTCTGCCTGCTACGCTTTCTCCTCCTCGCTCTCAGCAAGGAGTCGCAGAGACTCTATTGACCTAAACGTCTGTCTTGTTAGGACTATTCCCTTTCAGAAAGATTTTTTGGATTAGGCAGGGGATTAGTAACACATGCATTAAGGACTTGTGGTTCTCAAACAAGCAGACTTAATTAGGCAAAGATTAAAGCACGCTTCATTGACACCAATCTCTTTCAGGATTCAAAGTGTCAAGTTATTCTGTAGAATTTTATACACTTGGCAACGTTGCTCATTTAAGCACTTACACTACTTCGAAAGTAGTCATCTGGAGGATTCAAGGCAGCTTAGACATTTATAGTGCCATAAAACCTTAGGCCATAAATTGCACATGATTAGGGTGTGTGTCACCATCAGTATTTAGAGCCATTTAAAAAAAAAAAACAACCTGTCTTGTTTTTTCATCTAGGAAAAAAACCCTAGAACATAAGTGCCGTAAAACTACATGAAAATTATCCTTGCATTCCAGGTAGTCAGCAAGCACCAGGATAGATAATGCTTGTGGTTCACAGCCATGACAGAAACTCTGCCAAGCGACACAATCAACTCATGAAAGGTTTCAGAGCTCTTCCATGAGGCTTACGAGATACGCAAGCTGACCAAACCGCCGCCATAAGCCTCAAGTGATGCATTTCCCAACTGTTGCACACCATGCAGAATTGATTCCTTTTAGAAAAAAGAAAAAATTAAGCAAATTAGTTTGGATAATCCAAGTCACTCTACTTTTCTGTTCTCAGTCCTTGCACCTTCTACAAATGTTATAGTTGTGCCTCGCTTATGTTTTGTCTTAGCCAGAGAGCTGACCAATGTAAAAAAGCCAGTTTTGATAATAGCGCAGCCCTGCGTGCATTTTTACAATGCATTCCAACTTTCAGAAGATGAAGGAGAAAATATTTTGCTTTTACATCTTCAAAATGGTTGTTTACGTAGGCTTAATGACAGCATTTATCATTGTCAGAGATTTAGGACCATTAGAAAAGCCCCGTGAACTGCAAGTAATCAGAATCGTCAGTCATCCATTAGCTTTGTCTGTGGCAATGGGAAGGGCTCTTGCTCAAAACTTCTCCTTTGCACAGCTCAGCACAGCAGGGAAACAGGTCTCTAGCTGCAACATTACGACGCCCTTTTGACACTGCTATGGATTTGATTTCAGCAGCTCCAAAACAATCCTTTTCCATAAGGGAGCAGGGATATGTGCAGGAATGAGAAGATCCCATGCAGCCAAGAACAGCCTGGCAATCAAATGCGTCTACCTTCCTTTTCCAGCCATGCAACAGATCTCTGTACACCACTCATTCAAATTAATCCCAATACTTCAAATTAAGCCTCCGTGCTGAAATCTAATTCTTCCAAAACACTTGATGCAAAGCTTCAGTTTTCAACCCCACTAAAGGCAGCGTTGGTAGCTCTGATGTTAAACATGAAGGGAAGTGCTAAGGCTGAGTTCTTAAACTAGTCATGAATTTGGCAAGAGCTTTTCTAATCCCGTCTTTGCTCTAGGTGTTTCCCATGTAGAGACAGGTGGGAAGGAAAAGTCTCACTGAGAAGGGCCGTTCGTAGAGGGTCAACAATGAATTGAATCAATGCTGAAATGTACCAGGCAGTTCCGTGGAGAGGACTAACAGCAACGCCCAGGTGAACGATGGGGATTCTGGCTCAGTCTCTTTGATTAAAACAAAAACTTGCAAGACTGGTAGTAGGGTCAGCTGCTAAGAGAGCAGAGAGCTGCTAGGATCCTCTGCAGAACTGGATAAAATCACTTTATTGTCGGAGAGAAAGACACAGCTCAGTTTCTTCAAGAAATCTGTGCACACACACACACACGCTTTTGACTGATGGGATGGTTTCAGCTTTGTAGACAGGGAAATGCAGGAGAGAGATCAAGAAGAAAAAGTAAAGGGTATCAGAAAGATGAAAACAAGTCACGCAGCAGGAAGTTAGTTACTTGGAGTCCTGCTGAACAAATTGAAACTAGAAGCGCCCGTGAGCTGACGCTAACGTTGGACAACATTCAAGGGCACGAGACAAACTGATGGCAGGGAAATGCATTGAGGGTTAGTAAGTATGCAGAAACCACATACCGTTCGGAAAGTCCCTGAGCTGAATAAAAATCAGAGGAGAGACTTCAGGGGATGTTATATACGTTTTCCCAGCCCTTTTCACTTCTCCAAGAAGCTGCTCATGGCCACGGTTGGGAGCAGGGCACCGGGAGGCAGACCTTTGCCTGACACATTACAGCCACCCTGAAACTCATTAAAGAATGTAAGTCCATCTTTCTTCAAGTTACTTTGGAAGAAAGCTTTTCCTTAAAGCATTTACCTCATTACCTCATTACTCCTAAGGCAATTAAAGGGAGAAGAGTAGAAATAACCCTTTGCAACTGGAGAATAAATAAAAATATATCCTCATGCACTCGCTATTGCTACAGCCTAAGCTGGCTGCAAAGAAGCCCGTACCCCACAGCTGGTTCCTATCTGCTTTAGGGAACACAGAGGAGAAGCACAGCTGTGCAGACACAAATAAAGAGATGGTGCTTTCTCCACCCTCGGTTACGGGAATAGCTTTGAGGCAGAGCTGGTTGAGGGAATTCTGCTGGAACTGTATTCTGCTGAAATATGCAGTTCCATTCCAATCGAGCCGTCTAGCAGAACGGGATGGGTCTGCCAGGGTTTTATTTGGAAAGAAAAATGAGGGGAGTGGGGGAGAAGTTGGATTGTCAAAACATCCCATCCTGATAGCCTTGAAATGAAGGTTTTCAGTTTTAATCACTTTTTGCTGTGACTTTTTGCATTACAATAGAGAATGTCAGAAGTTCCTACTGATGCTGCGTGCTTCTTTTGACAGTACTGTATTAGTAATTTACTTTTGTGGCAAGTTTAATTCTTTTTTTGTGAGTATATCTGAACGGATCCCCCTGCATCCAAATTGCTCCGCTGTCTCGCACTGCAAGGACGTGTTTGCAGATGGAGTTTGGCTGAAGCAAAATCTGTACATTGGAGGGAGGGGTAGGAAAGCACATAAGCAAAACAAGTGGAGTTGTCCCTGCTTGCATCCTTCACGTGCACGAAGCAGAAAGGGCTGACGTCAAGGCCGGAGAAGGAACAGTATAAAAACAAACCGTGCATGGACAGAAGCACACACGGTGAAATGCTAGAGATATGCAGGCTAATGCTTGGATAAATCATCTCTGGTTATCAGTAACAGATGCCTGAGCTGAGGTTGGGGCCTCACTTGCATGATAGATAAAGGACAACCGCTATCAGGAGCAGCGCTTCAAAGGCAGCCCTGGCAAACCTAAATTAGGGTAACAGTGGCCTGAGGCTTCCCTACAAGGAGAAGCGGGGGTGTCCAGAGGACTAGTTGGCCCATCAGTAAGTGCGTGCCCCTTGGGAGGGTCCTCGTTTGCTCATCAGACATGAGGCTGAAGGCCACATAGCAAAATTTGAAGGGCCACCATGAGCCACCGAAGCTCCTGAGGGTCGCAACGGCCTTGTGAGATATGTGCTCACCACCGGCTGAGCTTTGGGAACCGCTGGCACAGGGCAAGTTCCTCCCCTATCAGAGGCTTGTTAGTGGATACTGGTGTTAAGTGGGACAAGCCCACGTTTGCCCACGTCACTGGGGAGTTCCCATTAATGATGTTAGTGGCTTTATGCGTCTGGAAGACACCGGAGGCAGACGGAGACCTGCTGGGGAATGGGATCTGGCAGTTCAGGCTAAAGGAGAGGATGGAGATCTCTAGGACTGTTGTTCTGCATATTCGGCCAGCGCTGAATTCACTTGAAAAGACAACTGCCTTCGGGGGGAGGAGGGTGTGGAAAGCTGGCAGCTTTTACTCCCCAGAAAAAGGCATAATGAGAGCCAGCGGCTGGAAGCTGATGCTAGGGAAATTCACATGTGAAACAGGGAGCAAATTTAACTAGGTGAACAATTAAACATGGGAGCAAATTGTTTCTGAAATGGTGGATTTTGGAACTACATGAATCACTATTTTTTTCAGGTTTTTTTTCAGTTCAGGCAACAAACGAAAAATAACAAAAATCCCACATTTGGCTCAGCCTGAAGCAAAGTGAGTTTTTTTTCCCCACTTTTTCCTGCTTCAGCAACACCAAAAATTAATATTAAATTATATAAATTAATATTAAATATTTTGTCTTCCCAGGGACAAAACCTTTTGATTCTATGGGAGCTCCTCTAACAAAAGCAAGCGACAGGCGTTAAAGGTGACATTTAAGTGTCGTTCTCCAAAGTAGCACACCAAAAGCAATACCTTCTCTGTTCCTCAGCAGCCTGGTGAGTCAAGTGCTTGCCCAGAGCATGGCCACAGATCAGTTCTCCCCTCCATCTCAGGACACTTGTCCAGCATGTTTTGGGACCACCCACATCCTCATGGGTAAGGATTTGCTCCATAGAGGCGAACAGCAGCTGGTGCCAGACCACATGGTGGGGACAGCAATAGGAAGACCAGGGAGAACGATGAGGCGATATTTAGGATGCGGGAGTGGGAAAAAGGAGGCAGCAGCTGTGAGGTCTGGCTATAAAAAGGCTGGGAGCTGCCGCCATGGGTCCTCTGGGAGGGGGTGGTCTCTGCCGTTCTTGTTGATGCCGTTCTAAATATGTCTTGGGGCTGAGACCGCAGGCAGGTTTTCTCTGTCACCACCAGACTATAGCACTTCTCTCTTTTGCTCTCTGTCTCCCAAGAAAGACAGAAATCAGCCGCCAAATTTTCTGACTTGGGGCTGACCAAAAGCACATCATCTAGTGAGTAAATACTTGATGCTTTAAACTGCCCGAGTTCCTCATTTTTTCTTTTCTCACTGAGGAGCAGATGCCTCTTGGAAAGAGAAGATCTTGTCTGACCGGCAGGCTTGGTGCACACATTTGGGAGGCTCTTGGTTTAGGCCAGAAATGAATAGCTTCTCTATACTCAGAGGCCACCTTTATTCCCAGCAGAGGACTGGAGGCCACGCCGCTGACGGCAGTGTTTGCATGATGCTCCCTCTAACAAAAGAACCCTGCCTGACCCAATTACGGCCGAATTCCCCCACTTCCAAAACAGGCACAGCCATGTGCTCAACCTGCTTGGCTCGAATTCCCTAAATCCATGACATAGCCCCAAGCAGGAACACGGTAATGCTCCCATCTGCCCTCAGAGGTAGAGGTCGGGCTGAACGTGTCAGCGGAGGAGAGCTCTTCCATAGATGTCTTCCTTTTGCAGGTCAGCTCATCTCTTTGTCCATCAAGGCTGCAGTCTTGTCCCCATGCCTCAGCAGAGCTGGGGGGGTGAATACCCCCCATGCTCCAGGCTCAGCTGAGCCCATATGCGGTGCTGACAGCACAAAGGGAAATAAAGCTTCTCTGCAGAAATTTACCCTATGGCTGGGGATGTTCTTACAATCAAGTTGGTGCGTACAGGTCCTTGGCAAGAGGGTTAATTTTGCCTCCTAAAAAAACCTTAGGGTCAACTTAGAAGAGGTTGCTTGAGGACTTGCACAGGTGAATTTTGAATACATTCAAGGGTGAAAATTCCTCCATCTTTAGGTTCCTGCTCCAATGTCTGACCACCTTCATGGTGAGTTGAAAGGTCTCCCCTTCTCAAGGATGAACAAGCCCACTTATCCTGTCCACCTATGCCCTGTACTCCAAATCTGACCAGCTCGTTGGTCTACGCTGGACTTGCTCAAGTATACTGATGTCTGTCTTGTACGGGTCAGCTCAAACTGGACCCAGTAAGCAAAGAGGGTCTCAGAAATGCTGAACAGAGGAAAATCTCCCTGTCCTTGACTGCCTGGACAGTCTGTGACACGGTTGTCTCCCCCAACCCAGAGCTGTCAACCTGTTGCAGCTATGGCTGAACCAAAGAAGGTTTGGGAACCTTTCAATGGGAGAATGAAGAGGTAAATAAGGGAATTAGTAAACAAGTTACCACTAACCACTCTCGTCTACTTGCTGCTAGTAACCACACAGGGACTACTGAGACTGAAGGGCAGACCCAGAGCAGTCTTAAAGGTGTACCTACCCATTTCCAGGATGGGGCCAAAACTGGCTCAGGGTCCTTATGTCAGCTCTTGGCAGGAGGGCAAGATGAACCCTTAATGGCCAGCAGGTAAGGCAAATGGAGGGTCTGAGCCTGCACCTGAATGTCCCAGAGGTGCAAAAGTCAGCAGATTCCCACGAAGGTCATTGAGCATATGGAAAAAAGACCAAAAATTGCAGGATTGTGTCTAAAACCAGACAAGATACAGCACACCAGTGGCAGTGCTCTGAATAATGATAAGGGGACGATTGTTTCTGCTGGATAAAGTGAATCATATGGGGGCACGCAAATTTCCCCACTGTTTCCTTCTTTTTAGCCAAACCCAAACTTTGGCATCTACTTTTTTTTTTTTTTTACCCCCAGCTGAGGCTCTTTGGAAAAAAAAAAAGAAAAAAGCTCACATTGCACTGTACCCAAGGCTGTTTAATCACAGAAGTCGCACCAGCTATGCACTAATAGAGCATTTTATCCCTTGCTATTTCTAAGGATGCAAAGGAAAAGGAGCTCTGTTCCTTTAAGCTAGCAGAAAGCTTCTTTATATTCAGGTGGAGTCAAGCCTTCCTGGGCTATAAAGTTGCAGGGAGAGGCAGGGGCAGCAGCTGTTTTGCTTAGATCTTAACAAGCTTCCAGTCTCATCATGGTAAGAGCATGCCTTGTATTTGTATTAGTCTAAACTTAAAATATAGGTTGTATATTTTCCAAGTTTACTGAGCTAAACAGCTTACTTGCCTTTTTTTTTTCTCTCCTTTCTCCTGGGGATGTTAATTCCAAACAGCTTTGTTTAATTGCTGATTACCTTATGGTTTATTGATTGAATGTTTGCTCCTTATAAGGGAAAAGTGAGGCACTTGGTTGGAGAAGAGCTGTTTAGGTGGCCTCTTGCTGCTTTTCACTCTGAGTTTGCAGCTCCTGAGGTGGGGTCTGTAGAGTTGCAAAGTTTCTGTCTCTTTAATGCAAGTTGGGGTTTACTTTTTTTGGGGGGAACCGGCATATCTCGATACACAGCTGTGTGATGGACTAAAGGTTAAATTTTACCACTGCTGGCCTTTTTCCCCAAAGTTTAACACTTCCACTCTTGCACTGCCACAGGGAACTAGTGCAACTTGCAGAGACCTTTAGGGTTTTTTTTCCTTAGGAGTGAGCTGCCATGTTGCCTTTGTCTGCTACAAACCCTTGGGATTAGGTATTAAGTGAATAAAGTCCCCCTTCCTTCTACCTTTTTAATTGAATCTGTAATCTAAAGAGTTTGCAGCTGTGAAACTGAAGTGGATTGATCTGGTTACTAAAAAAACTGCAACCCTGAACAGTGCTGGCTGATCTAGCTGAAACTCTTTGTAAAGAATAACACAACTGTCACCTTATTGTGAATGCGAAAGAGTAACTTGTTGGAAAATGCGATGGTGTCCCTTTGCATGTTGCAAATGGAAGAAAACTTCAAAGTAACTCCTAGCGAGCCAGCTTTTGAACTTTTCCTTTTATCTGCTGACTTCTGGAGTCTGTCTTGGATATAAAACAGTTAAACATTTACATGGTGTTTCCAATGGGAAAATCAGCTGGACAACAATAGGCTGCCTATAGCCAGAGTCTGTAAAATGCAGTTCATCTTGATGCAAATGTTGGAGATCTGGGATCTCAAAAAAAGCCTTCTAGCATATTTGAGGGGAGGGCGGGGAGAAAACCTGCAGAAAAAGCTGCATTTTCTTCTTTCCAGCAGGCCCCCTTTTTTTTTTTTTTTTCTTTTTTTTGTTCTTATTCCCTGTGCTCTGGGCTGAAAATACCAGTGCTCCCTTGAAGCAGGTGCTGGGACCAGGGAGCTGGGAGAGGATAGTGAGCGGAGCAGCTGTCCCAGCTAGCGCTGGTGAAGCGGCCGTGGCGCTGACCCTTGCAAAGTGTGGCGAGGAGCTATTGCAACCATCTTGCTGAGAGGGATGGGCAAATGGCAGTCAGCATTTCCCACATAGTGCAAATATCAACTTGGAGAGGGAGGACTTAAACACAGCCTCCACACCCAGCAGAACTGGTGGTCTCGGCCCAGACCGGGATTAAGCGGTGTTTAGCCAGCTGTGGGTAGAGGGGTTGGTGTCCCTCTGTGGTACTAGGACCATTCACCTGGTGTCTAGCTTCATGGTGGATGACCTGGCTGTGTGGTGGCCATTGGAGTTGCTTGAGGACTGAGAAGTGTCTTGGCACATCCGTGCTTGGAGACTAAGAGGGGAGAAGTTGCATTGCATCCTCTCCTGATGGCTACTGCCACAAGTGGTTGGTGCCCAGGACCATCTAGCATTACTTTGATGGTAGTGACTTTCAAGGGACAGAGTTCTTCTGGCAGGGCAGTCATGCCGAGCGGTGCGCACACAGAGAGTGTCCTCTCAGCCCTGAGACAACTGGGCTGTTGGTGGCATTTGTCATGCTCTGCTCAAGGTGGGCTACTTGGAGCAGGGGAGCTGGGCTTATCTGTGGAGACCCCCAGTCTGGGTAGGACTGAGTGGTGGTGTGAAATGAGGTGAGACCTGAACCAAACTGCCCATCAACATTACAAATAATTGGATCAGCCACGCTGCTTGCCATCCCCAGGTGGGATCACCAGCTCCCTTTCCTGGTGATCCCTTGGGAAGCAGCACTGCCCCATGCCATGCATGGCAGTAATTGGGAGTCTCTGCTTGGGAGCTGGGACATGAGCCTCTGTCATCGCTGCAGCAGTGCTTTGATCTTGGGGTGGTGGAAACAGTAGAGATGCCAATTACCCAGGGAAACGGGCAGCCATCAAAAGTCCCCAGAGAGTCTCCAGAAGACGCCAGTACTTCCAATACTGCCCTGGAGGTAGTTAAGAGGCTCCTGGAGGGTGACCTGGTTAAATCAGGACTCTGAGCCTCTCCCCAGGTGCCAGCCTGCCCTTGTTCTGGCCCTGGGTGACTGCTGGTTTCCTCCAGCCTCATTTCCTGCTGTGACTCCCAGCTTGGCTTCTCCCTGCTTGGTGCAGAGCTTTTTTCTTTTCAGCTCAGGCAGCCTGGAGCTGTTGTCCCTGATGCCCCAATGCTCTGGGACCCAGGGGATTGACAACTGCTCCACGCCATGGCAGAGCCAGTTGAGCACTGATTGAGGAGCCAGCACTGCTCAGCTGCTTCCTGACTCAGCACAAAGCCCATCACCTCCTTCCTTCCTCCTCCCATGGGCTGGGAGAGCCCTTCCCAAGGACACTGTGTGTGCGGCTCGGCTGTGTCCAGCTGCCCTGCAGATCATGGTTTGATCCTTGCTCCAACTCCCGGTGGTGGGCGGAAGCTGCCTGTTTCCCTAATCATCCGCAGTAGCAAATGGCTCAAACAAGAACCGCGGGGGCTAGTGCTAAGTCACAGGATATCTAAAAATTGCCTTAACAAGCCCTTTCCCCTTCCAGAGGGAATGCATTTCCATCCACATCGGCCAGGCTGGCGTGCAGATGGGCAATGCCTGCTGGGAGCTGTATTGCCTTGAGCACGGGATCCAGGCGGACGGGACCATCCCTGGCCCCAAGCAGGTGAAACCTGTGGAGCCGAAGTCTGAACAAGTTGATTCTTCTTTTGAGACCTTCTTCTGTGAGACAGCGTCTGGGAAGCACGTGCCCCGGGCAGTGTTCATAGACTTGGAGCCCACTGTCATCGGTAATAACGGGGCAGTTGGGTGTTGTGGCATCTTTAATTGTGACTCCTGACCCTTCTTATCTGGGGCTTGTGTTGCTGCCCATATTGCCCAGCAGCTCCCGCTCCTCTGCTCTAGTAAAATGTCTCCATCCATCAGAAGGAGACAAAGTTTGTGTTTCCAGATGGACCCGGAGTGACAAACCCATTACTCTTACTGCACTGACTTGTCTTTAGTTGATCCTTCCTTTCAAGAGCCCTGCTGTCTTGAGCAGGATCCTCAGCAGGTGTAAAGTGGCATGGCTTTATTAACCTTAGTGGCTCTGAACTGAATTACACCATCCTATGACCTGATGCAGCACATCTGGTTTTAATGCTACCTGTGAAGCATCTTTGGGCAGATGGGTGCTACCATGTCATGGTTCTGTGGAAACTGGGTGTCTTGCTACTGCAAGCTTTCTATTTCTCCTTCCAGCCCCAGCTCCTTTAGTGATCTGTGGGTGTTTGACTCAGTCATGGCACTTTGATTTAGAGTACCTTCCTAGAAAACAAATTAATTTTTTGCTCAAGGAACTGGTGGAAATGACTCCCAACCACCTGCATCCATCTATTTGCTTCTGCCTTCTAGGCTTCTCCTGGGCGTTTGCTGCTATCTTAAAATCTAGGATGTGTGACTCATTATTTCATCTAATGGAAGGAATGTAGACTTTTGTTTTGGCTCCACTTAATTTTTGGGCACCTTATCAAGGCACTAAATTGGGAACCTAGTGAGCGAGCCAGTAGAATATGAAATGTATCCAATATTGAGACTGAGTAGGTTTAAATACCCTCTGGAGGTGTCTCCAGCCTCATTGACTGCATGGAGCCTAGAGAAATTGCTCCTAATGCCTGCCTTCATAAGGTGCCTGAAGCTGGGTTGGATACATCTAGCAGAAATGTCAACACTGGAGGTGCTCTGTCTCCTCTTCAGTGTGCTGTAGAGCAGAGGATGGAGGTAGTGCTTCCAGCCACCTCAAGATGCTTTGCAACAAGCAGAAACACAAGGTGCATATGGTAACTGTAATCCTACAACAATATTGGAAACATAGGCAGTGTCCTAACTCTTTAAGCCAAATTACATTAGGATCTCAAGGTGGCTGCTGGGCAAAGATGGAGGAGGTATAGTAGGACCTTGACAAATTAGCCTGGACATGATTATTCTTACCCCTTCCATTATTCCCAGTCTGAACTAACCATGCCATGACTGTCATCTCACGTGGGCTCCTGGTAGGTTTGCTATGTGTTTTACTCTGTCACACTAATGTCCAGAACCTGTAAGTGCGTGCTGCTCTTCATGACTGCTCCTCCTTGTGTAGATGAGATCAGGACTGGGACCTACCATGCACTCTTCCACCCAGAGCAGCTCATCAGTGGCAAGGAAGATGCTGCCAACAACTATGCTCGTGGCCACTATACCATCGGAAAGGAGATTATAGACACTGTCCTCAGCAGAATTCGTAAAATGGTAAGAGAAAAGACAGTCTTCCCCTTAAAATAACACACCATGGGTAATACAATTGAGGTGTGGGTTGGGGGTAAAAGTCTTAGAAGAAAAAACCCCTTTATGTGAGCTCAAGGGCTGCTGCTGTGATTAGGTTTGGGGCTCAGTAAAGCAAGGGGCCATCTGAACCTGTATATCTGCCCTAAAAGCAACTGTCATTGCATGTCGTCCATCTATGAAGTGACACAAAACTAGACCCAAGAGACAGAAGAGAAGGACTTTTGACCACAGGGATGCCACACCCTGTGGTTGTGCAATTGCAGATATTAATTCTAAATAGACGATTGGTGGCCAGGCTGGGAAGACCAAACTCCACATTTGATAGGAGTGAAGCAGGATTGTAACAATATACTTGGATGCCTCTCAGTGAAATGTTTTTGAGATGTCCCCTAAGGGTCTAGGACCTAAATGCTACCTCCCATCCTCTCTATGGTGCTGAGGTATGCATTGAGCTGATAATGGAGGAGTTTCCATCTGACTATTCAGAGCTACCTGTGGTAACTCCACAGAAATGCTGCAATCAATTAAGACATGTATAATTAAGATGCTCTGTAGGGCAATATACTGAGTGAATCCACTCTAGGGATTGGGTGCACTCTGGACAGTAAGTGCTCTAAGCAGAATTTATTGCTGTATTATTTGGGATAGTTATGCCAGTCCTTAACAGAGAGAGGTAAATATACATTATTCTGCTGCAGGCTGACCAGTGCAGTGGCCTCCAAGGGTTCCTGGTCTTCCACAGCTTTGGGGGAGGCACAGGCTCTGGCTTCACCTCCCTCCTCATGGAGCGGCTCTCCGTGGAGTACAGCAAGAAGTCCAAGCTGGAGTTCTCTGTGTACCCAGCCCCGCAGGTCTCCACAGCAGTGGTGGAGCCCTACAACTCCATCCTCACCACCCACACCACCCTGGAGCACTCGGACTGCTCCTTCATGGTGGACAACGAGGCCATCTATGACATCTGCAACCGCAACCTGGACATTGAGCGTCCCACCTACACCAACCTCAACAGGCTGATTGGGCAGATTGTCTCATCGGTCACTGCCTCCTTGAGATTTAATGGTGCTTTGAATGTTGACCTGATTGAATTCCAGACAAACCTGGTGCCCTACCCACGGATACACTTCCCGCTCACCACCTATGCACCCATCATCTCGGCAGAGAAAGCCTACCACGAGCAGCTGTCGGTGCCAGAGATCACCAACGCTTGCTTTGAGTTCTCCAACCAGATGGTGAAATGTGACCCACGCCGTGGCAAGTACATGGCATGCTGCCTGCTGTACCGGGGCGATGTGGTGCCCAAGGATGTGAACGCGGCCATTGCAGCCATTAAAACACGCCGGTCGATCCAGTTTGTGGACTGGTGCCCCACTGGCTTCAAGGTGGGTATCAACTACCAGCCTCCCACAGTGGTGCCTGGGGGTGACCTGGCCAAGGTGCAGCGGGCTGTCTGCATGCTGAGCAACACCACGGCCATCGCGGAGGCGTGGGCCCGCCTGGACCACAAGTTTGACCTGATGTACGCCAAGCGAGCCTTTGTGCACTGGTACGTGGGGGAGGGCATGGAGGAGGGGGAGGTGTCAGAGGCCAGGGAGGACCTGGCTGCCCTGGAGAAGGATTATGAGGAGGTTGGAAGGGACTCGGCAGATGGAGAAGATGAGGCTGATGAGGATGAGTATTAACAAACTGCAGTCTGTTCTTGATGAAGTCAAACCTCAGATGAAACACAAACCCTCTGTCATCAGGCTAAACTGGTCTTGAGTGCCTGGAGGTGCCAAAGGATTGTCCTGAACCTCAACGCTACTGTTTGATGTATTATACCTTTTCTGCTTGCATAGTCTACATGCTCATAGCGCACTTCTGCAGCATGGGTGTCTCGAGCTCTATCACACTGCTTTTTATCAATGAGTGAAGCTGAATAGGTGCCTGGCTTAGTGTTGGGGACACATCCTGCCTGGGCAGAGGATCCTGGTTCCTAGTCCAGGGGAATGTTACAAGCTGCCTGCTTTGGCTGAAATGGCAAATTCTTGCTCTGGCTTTTACTGTAAAAGCACCTTTTAATTAGAAATGTACCTGTACACTTCTATGCAACTGTCTTTTTGTATTTGAATAAAGACATTTTTTTTTTGCGCTGAGTTCTTTAGATTTAATCAGGGTGTTTGTGTGGGGAGGTCCCAACTGCAAGGATGTTGTCTTGGGGAGAACAGCCAATGCTGATAAGGGTGTGTTCTGGGTAGGCCATCTGTGAGGATCATCAACCATAATTATTGCTGTGAGGGAAATGACCTATATCCTGCAGGGATTTGTGTGTCTGGAGCTGGATGCTGCTCTTCTCACCTCCCAGAGGAGCCCAGAGGAAGCATGTCTGGGAGCAGGCAGGCAATCCCCAGTTTGACCAGTGCCATAATGGGGAATGGTGCCTGGTCAAAGAGCATCTCTCTGGTGGGATTTTGCCTCCTCACCATCTCTGGTGAAGCTGGTTTGTTGCCTCAACAAGTCCTGGGTTTTGGGGCAGTGCTGTAGCTCCGAGCTGTGGCCTTGCTCAGGAGTTGGTGTGAGCGTGAAACAAGCCCCATGTGTCTGGGGTAGGAGTTTGCCTTGAGAAGATGAGTCAGGCCCGTGTGATGGGGTGACTCAGGAGGAAAAGCAATGAAATGCCCCTGATAAGATATGGAGAGGGAGTGTTCATAAGCCCGTGGGGTAGGAGAACGGCTGGCTCCGTGCTGCATGGAGTCTCCAGGTGCCCAGCTCATGACTGTTGCATTACACTTTGTGTTTGTTGTGTACCGTAGCCCCACATCCACCCTTCGTTTCGATGCTGGGCTCTGTCTCAAAGCGGAGCCAGTCTGTCGCCCCAGACCTCCTCCGTGCCCTGTAGCTACAGCTGCCCTCTCTCCTGATGGAGGTATTTCTGGAGACGTTCCTAAAGTGAAGCACGGGGAGGTACAGCCAGGGATGGTTAGAGGGGTGGGGAGGTGTTGCTGCGTCCTATACTTAGGAAGTGGAAGGAGCCCAGAGCTCATTGTTGGCTACAGTTAGCCCAAAAAGCTAATGAATGAGCAGTAGATGGACCCCAGGAAGATCCATGTTGGGCTGAAGCCTCCTCTGTGCTCAACTCACTGCTATGAGATTACCTGCGCTAAAATGTTAGGCATGTCCCATTGCTCTTGGGGAGGCTGAGCGTCAGACTATCCTCTGAGGCTGGTCCTTCTGGGGATGGTAACCAGTTGCTGCCTCATCTGATGGGTCTCCTCCTTCATCTCCAGCTCTGCTGGGGTGACGGACCCCATCGAGACACCCCAAAGCTGGTCAGCCTAAAGACCTTGGGGCTGAGTGGGTCTCCTCTCATCCACCCTAGGCAGTCACTTTCTACCCCCTGATTCCTGGGGACAGGGCCAACCCACCTCCTGGGTTTCCAGTTGGTTGTCCCCACACTATGCCCCTAGCACTGACAATAACCCTCACAGGGGAACGGTAACTAACTGCTCCGTTTGGCAGAAATGGGCTCAAAGACACTTTTTAAAAGAGCAAAGATAACTTCTGGCTCTGCGCCCATAGGTAAATGTGCTGGGAAGTTTCCAGGCATGGTCTTGAGGGCTGCCACCTTTCCCTGGTGGCTCCATTCCCCACAGACAGTTGGGGCTGGAGGCCACTGGTTCAATCCCCCCAAATGTGAGTGACAGCAGCCTGGGGTGGACACGAGGTGAGCATCACTCCCACTTGGAGCCACAAGAAAACCCAGCGTGGCTGAGCAAGGACAGGAGTACAGCCATGTGCTCCTGCAGCTTGGAAAGCCATCAGCACAGCACCGGGGCGGATGTAATTGGAGTGGTTGTTTATTACCGAAATCAGTTACTCCGGCACTTCCATCAGCGCAGACCTGCTCCTGCCTTCCCACGAACGCAGTGAGGGAGGGAAGGAAAGGATTTTCCTTGGCGGGAGAGAAATCCCATGGCTTTTGGGGAGTTGGCTTCTCCAGCTCGATGGCCATAGGCAATGCTTTGGCCTCTCCACGAGCGGTGGATCCTCCAGACCCATGCCCAAGAGCGGCACACACTTCATTGCACGGCTTCAGCTTTATTTTCCCTATCTGTGTGCTGGAATAGCAAAGGTGGTCATAAAAAAACCAGGCTGTTAAACAGCAACACATGGAGCAGCCTGCAGGATCCGTGTTTCCACCATGTTGCTCCAGCCTGGAGCACCGGTGAACAATGAATGTTCACCATCTTTCATTCACTACTTCATTACCGCAATAAGGGTAGATCACAGGGGTCAGGGTGGATTTGTTCATCATTGTCCTGCAGGGAGGAGGCTCAAGGTGCCTGTAGAGCTCTGCCACTGACTTCTCGCAAGATCTTGGGCAAGTTCCCTCTTTCTTGGTGCTATCTAGCCCTGATCCAGCAGCACCTGCTGCCTCTTGCTTCCATCCCATGGCCTGATGCAAGCCAAGAGCTGTGTCGGGAGCAGCTGGGGCCAGTGGTGATGAGGCTGCTTGGGGGGGGGGTCGGTCTTCAGCACAGGGGTACATGGTCTTCATCTGGCTGGGAGACAAACTGTCTCACTCCATCATCACTTCTGGGCCCAGCTTAGGGCCATCGCACACAGATCTGATAGAAAGGATCCTGCTGCCATCACAAGCTGATGAGCCTGAAGCTCGTGAGCATTCACAAAAATGCCCTGATGGAGCTGCAAGGCTCTCAGGGCAGTGGGCAGGACCGTGCTGTGGCTGCAGACATGCGCATGTCCCCAGTGGACCAGCAGCTGGACTTTTTCTCCACTCCAGCATCAATAAGAGCTGCGCACCAGCTCACACCAGAGAGCTCTGCCTTCAAGAGCTATCAGGCACAGCAGAAGAAGTAAACTGAGAAGAAAAACAACAAAAATAATACTTTTTCCAAGCAGCAGGTTGACCCTCCAAGAATGCAGAGTGTTCCACAGATCCACGGAGATTAAGCCCTTCCAGTGTCATAAAATCAGATGGTCTAGATGTGACCTCAGGCCACTAGACTTGGTGCAGCCACTCTGGCTACTGTGCGTCCCTCCTGCAGCCCTGTACTATGAGCGTTGACATGACCTGCCTTGACAGTGGACCACAAGGAGGGCAGACCACGAACCCCAGAACAGGACCTCTATCGCAGGACATCTGTGCTGAGCAGAAGAAAAGCTCCCCCCACCAAAAAAATCAAGCAACCCTCACTCAGCTCCTGGCCAAGTACCCAGGAGGGGAAGGCAGAGGTGGCATGGTACCTGCCCGAGCTGCTCGCTTTATGCTCTGTCCCCTCCTTTGCTGGAGGGAGGTTTGGGCATCACTTTGGGGTCTTCACCAGCCCTCTGCAGAAAAGGATTTCCCAGCACATAAAACTGCATCTGGTGGGGCCAGGAGGCTCAAAGGGGGCACAGGATTGCTCATTCCCTCTTCTGCAGTCGTCACATTGCCAGCCCCACCAGTCCGAGCAGCCTTGCTGCCCCAGGCAGAGGGCAGCTGGAGGTGAGACAGCCCCCAGGAGCTCCCATCTTGGTGACCTTGGGTGATTGCCACCCCCAGGAGCCCAGCTGAGTAATGGCAAGTGGAGACAGGCTTTAATAACAACCACCCCCCGCCACCCTTGCCTCAGGTTGTTTAAACCTGACTCCAGAGTCAACGCTATCAGCCCTTCAATTACAGCCTGACTGCAGATCCAGCCTCCCCACCATATCCCCGCCAGCTCCTTTTCCTGGATCACTTAGTGGGAAGGAGATTCACCAGTGGAGACATAACCTGCTGCAGTCCGGGGGATCTGCGGAGATCAAGTTAAATCCCCTTTTGCAGCTCACTAGCTGTCTGCAGGGATTTTTTTGCATCGTGCCTGGGGAACGGCCATCACCCAGCACAAGAAGGAAGAAGTCTGGTTGGGGAGACACCTCCTTGCTTTAGAACTTAGAGCTAGGACGTGGTTTGGTTGCTTTTGCATGGGTCTAACAGACAGCTGAGGTATTTGAATTCTCATCCCAACTCCACACTGGGTGGAAGTGTTGATCTGCTTGAGGGTAGGAAGG
>VYZW01060878.1:1698-20257 GCA_013401315.1 Balaeniceps rex
GCTTTTATCAACACCTGCCTGAGCCACAAATAAAATTTTAAGAGATGTTGGCTTAGAAACAGTTGACTGAGAACTGAGTACAACATTTATAAGTCCTTGATTTTCCTGGAGGCTCTAAATACACACACTCCACCCCCCGCCCCGCCTCCCAAATGACATCAGTCAGGTATACTGCTGAAAACAATTAGCTCCTGTCAACAATACCAGATTGATAGCAGGTGTAACAAAGCAAAATTCAGCTGATGCCTTGCTTAGATTCTTCAGGTGTCAATTTAGAAAGGAGTTTGATTTCACAGATCTGATCTCTCCTTTTTCACACACCTGTGCAGGCTTGCTGCTGCTGCTGAAGCTGGAGAGATGCAATGGAAGTTCTACTTCAAGCTCTACTGCTTCCTGGACACAGAAAACGTCCCAAAAGATAGTGTGGAATTTGCCTTTATGTTTGAGCAGGTAAAGAACAAGAGTTCCATTCTGAGGCACTTTTAAGAGGAGGAAAAAAGCAAGAGATCTAGGCAGCACAGAGTTTTGATTATGCTTCTGTTTAACTAAATGCACTACTACTCAAGCATCAAGTGCAAAGAAAGCAGTTCAGTGGTCAAAATAGGCTTATCCTGACGTAAGTGAAGCACATATGATTTACCTCGTGTTATGACTTTTCTTACTTCTGCATTACTTGTGAATTTCTTTACATATAGTGGTAAAAAATTGGATAACTGTCTAAGCTGGATAAAAAAGAGAAGGATAATACTTGCTTTTAATTTTGCTCTTATGAAACTATTTTCTTAAGAAAGTGCAAGAAATCAAGTGAAAAACGTGTAATTGGCAAGCAAATTAGTTCTTAGAGACCCATGTTGGCAACTGTACAGAACTAATCAAACAATAGCCTTTTCTCTTTTAAAAACTGATTGGTATTTCATAGGCACCATAGTAAAACAAATCAGTCCAGTCTCAGCAGTAACGGTAACACAGCTATGATGAGCAGAAATCCACTTAATGAATGTGCTGAGCTCAGAATGAGGCCATATTGCAAAACATAAAATAAGTGAAATGGATTTATAATGAAAGTTAAATGCATCAGCAGTTGGATTTCTATTATATGAAGTCCTGTAGTTGCTCAGAAACTCTCACTGATGGCATTTATTATTGCTGATTGACCTCCTCCTTTTCTACTGTATTGCAAATGGCTAAAAAGTCTTCCAGCGGGCAGCTGCTTTGAAGTGGGCACTAGAGATAGATAAAGATTTCTGTGTGAGGCTGTTTGCGATGCCAAGACACTGATGTTCTGTTGGTAAGCAAGCCTGATGTGATCAAGAACTGACATATTTGAATTTTCATATGTATGAAACATCTTCACCATAGTAGCATATTTCTTCCCTTTTCACAGTTTAGGTTTTAAGGCACCACGTTACATCATGAGTAAAGTCTCCTTCCAGAGCCTACTACTGCAGCTCAATCCAGAACTGCTTATTGCTGGCTGAAGGATCTTGGGTGGGCTTAGAAACGTTGCCATTCTGACTGTCTGTCTGGTTTTACATATAGAGGAGTCAGCCAGTTAATGCCTCTGCTTTGGGATGAAGTTTAAACAGTAAGAAGAAAATCCATGAGAGCTCTGCATCAGATATTTTACATTACATTATTGGTTTAAGAGGCAGATTTAGATAGTTTTCCGTATGAACAACTAAAACAAGCACATTCACTGAAGCAGATTGTTTTCATGCAGCATTCTGTGCTGACTGGTGTTTAGCCAAATGTCTTGGGTCTTGCCAAGACCAATAGTATTTCAGTTATAAAGCATGGCACATTCAATCCCTACAATTAATAGTACAGCAATAGCTTAAGGAGGTGACTTGGTACATTCTAACATCAGTTCTGTTCTTTTTTTCCTAATTGTCTGCTTTTGATGTCGGTCATCGACTTTTTTCAGCCAATTAAGAAAGTTCCCTTTTGTCATCAGTTTTAGTCCTGTAACCTCCATTATTTTAAAGTCTGAATCCTTTAATTCATAAGGAGCTGAAGAAAATCTTTTAGTTCTTCTTTCTTGTTAAAATACTGTCCTTCCACAAGACAGCTCTTTCTTCTGCATGTGTACAATCTCAGGTAAACCATCTTGCATGTTTAAAGGCACATTTTGTCTCCATCCTAAGTGTACACCTAAATGAACTAGCTCTTACTTAGATGTGAATTATCTCTGTGTGTTTACTAAACTGCTTGCAATTCCTGCATCTCCAGACGTGAGGCATGTTTGTTTCCTGTATTAGTGTCATATGTAAAAAAAAATCCTAGCTGTTGCGCATTTCCAAAGATTTGAATGGGTGTGCAAAGAGCTAGGATTCGAAGGAGTCTTCCTGGTTCAGAATGTCATCCCTGATGCTACAGACCACTATAACATCCAAACGTTTTACTAACTTTATCTGGATCCATTGAAGATCTACTGTTTTCCCTCAGTGAGGTTTATTACAATGCTGTCCTAGGGCTTTGCTTGTTTGGTTGGAAACATCAGTTTTCCCAGCTGGGTTACTGATAGCAGTAAGCAAAACTAGATAGCCATTTCTTCCTAATGCCCTTGAACATAGATGGCTTCCTCCCAATCAGGTGTTTAGATCCTGATTTTCTCCCATTTACATTTTAGTTTCCTTTTTAGTAATTCAGTTGCTCTTATGGATGCGAGTTCACTGTAAAAGCTGTACTAGTAACAGTAATTCCTGTTTAGCAAGTTCCTCAGTTGCCTTGCAGTTCTTCTGGTAAGCCCTGTCTTACCCAGTTTAACAGATTTGCCAAGAGATTGACCACACTTGATTTATTTAATGGATCATTTATTTCAGATCCTGGGTTTGCCTGGCAGTAAATCAACTTCCTGTTTCTCTCTTAGTCCTTTCAAAGACTGGTTTGTACATAACAAGCTATCTTTTTCCCCCTTGATAGGCTCATGAAGCTGTGATTAGAGGACATTATCCTGCTCCTGAAGAAACCCTCCAGGTCCTTGCAGCTTTGCGTCTTCAGTACCTTCAGGGAGATTACACTCTGCATACCACCGTACCAGAAATGGAGGAAGTCTATCCCTTGCAAAAGCTGAAGTCTCGGATTACACAGTCTACCAAAACATTTACTGCAGCAGAGAAAGCTGAGAAGAAACGAGCCAGCTTTCTTGAAGGAACGTTGCGGAGGAGTTTTCGCAGCGGCTCTGTCAGCAAACAGAAGGTTGAGGAGGATCAGATGTTAGACATGTGGGTCAAAGAGGAAATCTCAGCTTCCAGGACTAGTATTATTGACAAATGGAAAAAACTCCAGAGGATGAACCAGGAGCAGGCTATGGCCAAGTACATGGCTTTGATTAAGGAATGGCCTGGCTATGGCTCAACACTCTTTGACGTAGAGGTGAGTACGACCTCCTGAACACTCAAACTACAGTTTATACCGTATCTATAGATGTATCTATGGAACCACATCTATAGATGGTGGTTTCGTTACAGAGCAGGGAAACCATAAATACGGTATCACAATGCTCAGATGGCTGATGTAGCAAAGTGTTAGATATTGAAAGCACACTGCCATCAGCAAGCACCGTAGCCATTTAAATCCACTAGTTAACCATAAAATACAGAGGGACAGAACGCTAGCCTGATGGGTTGCAAACAAGTTTAGGAGAAGTGTAAAAGGCTACGTTCAAAGAGGGACAAGCAATATGCGCTTTTTAAAAAACGGTTACAGACAAGAACCTCAACAGTAAGTGTTGTGTGGCTCCTGCTGTTCCCTTTGCTGTTAATCTACATTTTTTTCTCTAGTGTAAAGAAGGGGGATTCCCACAAGAGTTGTGGCTTGGAGTCAGCGCTGATGCAGTTTCTGTCTACAAGCGTGGGGAAGGAAGGCCTCTGGAGGTGTTTCAGTATGAACATATCTTGTCATTTGGTGCACCGCTTGCCAACACCTACAAGATCGTGGTGGATGAGAGAGAACTGCTTTTTGAAACTAGTGAGGTAAGAGCAAGAAGGAAATTTGTTATTGTGGTCTTCTGTTCTGGTAGCCAGGCTACTTAGTAATTTAAGGAATTGCTGCCAATGTTACTGATTTATTCAAGATCCCTGTAAAGCTGAAGGGAAGACGTAGTGAGATGGATAGAAGCACTGAGTATTTTTATTTGTTTAACTGCAAAAGGGTTTTGTTGAAAACTCAACAGCTTTATATTGTTAGCATCTAAAGAAATTCATTTGCATACTGTTACCTTACTAAGAACTTTGCTCTTTGTACTGTTTTGGCAGGTGGTTGACATTGCAAAGCTGATGAAAGCTTACATCAGTATGATCGTGAAAAAACGCTACAGCACCTCTCGATCAGTGAGTAGTCATGGAAGTCAGGGCAGCTCCAGGTGAAAACAAAACCAGTTCTACTGTGCTCTAAATAGAACATATCGCTGCTTGGCCTCAAAATGACCTGATGATACTGATCACGTCTGTTGACAAGCTAACAAAGAACCAGAGTTTCCACGGAAAATATCTTCAAACATTGTTTTAGAAAGACCACAGGGCGGGGAGGGAAAAATCAGCTGAAATAGTCACATACTAGAACTGCTGGCTCGTTCAAAACTTTCCAAAGCATTATTATCTTCAGTTGATGTAACAAATGCCTTAAGACTTGATCCACTGCAATACAAGCAGTAATAAGTGCCTTATAACATTAAACCCAACTTGTATTGACCTAAAATTGCTGATAAAAGTCAAGAGGATTCTTTTTGTCCTTCCAGAACACTGAAAACAAAGTTATATTCATCAATTCTGCACTAATCTACTGGCCTGTATACATGTGGGAAGGGTGTATTTTTTTTGGAGAGCTGCTGGCAGCCTTCCTGATGGACGCCAACATTTTGTTTCCCCTTGCTTCCATGGATGTGCACATTGTACACGTGTATTTGAGCTGTCAGTAAAATTTGACTGATTTTATTCTGTATTTCACAATTCTTTTGAAGCAAAGGGAATAAGTATGTGCAATGGTGTAAACAGTCTTTCTGTACATTTTAATAGTTCAGAGTTATAGTTGTTACAATTGTATGGTTACTTTATAAGCAGTTTTATTAACAAGTAAATTCCAAAATTTTCATACATTGATTTTACTATTGCAAATATGTATTACCATATAAGTAGCAGAAGTCTGCATTCTGTATCTGCTGTATTATAAAGAGAGTTGTAGCTGAGAATATTTATAGACTACCCTAATATGGAAATACAATTATCAGTTAAATACTCCATAATGTCAGCTTAAGTTTTTAATATTAAATTTTTCTTTTAAAGACATCACTCTCTTATCTCCAACCCAGACTGACTGCCAAAGGTCAGAGCCCTTCAGATTTGACTAGAGAACACAACGTTATACAATGCAACTGCTTTAATATAGCGTTCTCTATTTCACCTGGTTGCCTGATGAAGGTTCTTGACAGCACCCTGTAAATAAACTGGGGAATATCAGCTGCTAATAAGCTGATTTTGGACTTTTATTTTTGTACAGAAATGCTGTAATATAAGGCAAAACTTTGATCAAAGGTATCTTTTTGTCCACAGCAAAAAAAAAAAGAAACCTGAAAAACCTTACTGTTATTAAAAACTTCAGCCTTTAAGGAATCATGCCTACTTACTAAAACCAAACAAAAAAAAAAAAGGCCAGCAATAAAGAAAATATATGTGGTGTGCTCTGTTTTTACTTCATGCTGAGCTGGACTTTCAGCAAAGCCCTTATTTCGTCTGTCTTCTTGGGAGCCAAGCCAGGAACACAGCATAGGCTATATGTATGCTTTTGCTTGGAAAGGTCCACCTGCTTTTGTTGTAGTGGGGCAAGTTTCCTTCTGTGATCACAGCTACTTCCTTGATCATGTGATACATGTCAGCTACACAATCAGGAGAGAGGAGAAGGACTGCTGAGCAGTTCCACTCCATGAGGAGCTTTTGCTATTTGTGTAGCCCTGGTGTAAGATGACTTGTTTTTACTAACCAGCCACAGCATGGTAGTGTGGCATGCGCTGCCCTTCTAAGTGTATATAGCCTTTATAGACTACAGGGCTTGCTATGAGAAATCCTCCACCTTCCTCCAAGTGGCAGTGACTTTTAGTCACTCCACCTGTGACACTGCCCCTCAGCCCCTAAAAACTTGCTAAATAACACTACTAATTTCATGTCTCCACCCTCCCAGCAAAGGTGAACTTATCTAAGGAAGACAAGAAAAATGGGAGAACTGTAACTCCAGTATGTATAGCTACACACTCACAGAGTATCTGAGACTGCAACATTTCTGATTTTTTCCATATGCAAGTTGTTTAGGAAGAACTTGGCTGCTTTTAGCAAGGCATCCTTGGAATGACACAATTTATACATTTCAGCCAGTGCAGCAAGACGTTTCAGATCTAGGTGCTGTTTGTAAGCATGTTCAGAGAAGTCCCTGCCACATCATCATCAATAATCGGTCAAAAAAACAGGAATGTACAAGGTGACAGTCTTGTTCAGGGCCACAGTCTTGAGCAGCTGACACTGCTTCTCCAGTCCCAACTCATTTACCTCTTGACTGACTTCTGGATGCTATCAACCATTAGTAGGGATGTTTGCTCTTAGTCAATACGTAAAAGCGCCTGTCACTACATCTAAGAGCTTCTCTTCATTCATGCCAATTCTACCAACCTGCCATGCAAATCTTACCTCAGTTACTACTGTTGAGGCAAATAAAAGCTTTCACAATTGTTGATACTCACAGGAAAGAATGCACAGTTTATCAGAATAAATACTGCATAATTGATAGATATAGCTGGGTTTGGAATTGGGAAAAATATTTAAAAATATTTAAAAATTGAGGAGATAATCTATTCTTGCAACTTATTTTGCTTCAGTAAAAGTTTATGCCAAGAATACATGAAATTTCTAGCTAGAGCCAGAAATTATCTCCTGCCTATGACCTCTTCTGTTACGGTAGCAGTTGAGCATATCTGAAGAAAGGAGAGGAACTTTTGTCACAAATTAGAACACATTTTTACTTTTATTCTTGTTTTGAAATAAAGGTTTATATTTTCAAAAGAACAAACATTGTAGAAGCTTACCACTACTTACAAAAGAGAGAGTAGATCTGTATTGTATTGCAAGTGCTGCATGCTGTAGGTTGAGTACATCAGAAATCACGAAGAACCGAGTATTAGAAGTTAAAGGGTTCCAGGAGAAACACCATGCCTTGTCCAGTCTCTCTAGAGAGAAGGGGAATTTTACTCTATGTGTTGTGGTCTTCAGGACTTGAAACTATCATACATTTTCTGAGAGAATGAAGAGCAGTCATTCCTGCCCCCTCACCTGGCTCCCGCCACCTGTCCCTGCCCTCAGCACCGGCCCCCACCGCAGCACTGCCGCTCGCTCCACTCCTCCCGGGCAGTTACACTGACCCTGATGAAAACCCTTGGCGGGGGGCATGGCGGCTTCCTGTGCCCTCTGACTGTGCCTGGTTGAATACAGCCACAGCGCGAAAAGCCCCAGGACCCCACCGGCCAGACATGCTGCGAGAGCGCAGGCTGGGCAGAAACTATGCACCCCAGCCTAGGAACAGAGTGGCAGCTGCAATGGAAATACAATTGTATATCATCTTAGCACGCCTTAAAGCTGGCCATGCCTCAGTTCCACCTATGTCCTCAGGCTTCAGTCTAGCGCTTTCCCCGTGCCTCATAATACGCATACATCCATTTGTCAGGGTGCCAGAATTCTTAATAAACTTAATTACACAAGTTATGCACAGGAAATTGCTTCATCCAAAAAGTGTTGCATCAGAAACCTAGGTTTCAAGCCCCACGTTTCTGAGGCATACAGCTATAACAGGTACACGCAGGTTTGCACCAGTACAAACACCTAACACAGACGTGCTACAGCATTGCAAGTCATGCTGGCATAAGTCCATTCTGCAGGAACTTGGGCAGAACAGTGGCAGCTTCTTCAATGCTGACAGACTGTTTCTCACAGCACATGCACTCCAGATCATTTACAGCTCTTTGAAGTAAATACAGAAGAGTACCAACCAAATATGACAGCACCATCCAGAATATAACTAATTCTGCATGGTGCCCAGCCCTAGAAACCCACGGCATTTCATTTCATCAGCTACAGGAATACAGCTACCAGCTCTGCTGCGGCACAACCGTACTTCCACACATGCATATGCACACACATAGCTGTAAGGTGGGTGAGATTGTGGGGACGGGCATTTGCAATTGGTTCGTGGGACTTTCCATCTACCCCTATTTCTTTCAAACTACTGAGTTATTAATGTTAAGTTAAACTCACATCACAAGCAAACCGCTAATAAAGTTTAATCTTGAAGGAATCCACTGAGAATATCTCCCACAACACATCACAACAGACGCAAGGCCTTTGGTGCAACAGATCAAAAACTACACATGCTACAACAGTCACGAGAAGCAAGCAGAAGAGGGCAGCAGCAAGCCAAAGAAGTGAACTATACCGAGAGTGGTTCTATCTGTAGTGTGATTTTACCTAGTCTTTATCAAAAGACAACAGGCTGGGGTAGGAGAAGGAGGATGGAATCCTCTCATTCTTGCTGTCCACCGGATATGTGATTAGGGCAAGCAACAGCTACTCGGGCTGCTTCTCAGCCATGCCAACACCCCATCCATCTCTAGCTTTGGGCAATCATGAAGTAAAAAATACATTAAGCATCAGAGGGGCTGGAGAAGGGGGCCACCCAACAAGGCAAAGACTGAAACGTCAAAGGCCAAAGTTGCAAGCTTCTAACCGAACAGTCACTCCTTTTTATTGATATGGTGGGGGTGGGGTGGGCGTGCTGCTTTGTTTAGTTCTGCTTACTTGCCCACATTGCCCTGTTCAGAAGGCTGTTCCTGAACTTCTCTGTAGACATTTTTCCAAAATTTCTTGTCTAAAGTTGATTCATGACCAAATTATTTGTTCCTGTTCCAGCATAATCTTCTGATTTTAATAATTTTTCCTCCATGTATATATTTTTACCCACTCCTCCCTCCCGATACATTTTATAAGGAGTAGTTGCATCATCTTCCAGCCTTCATTTTGCAAGACTACTCAAGCTAAAACTTTTTTTTAAAATAAACTTTTCTCAAAAGCAAGTTTTCCATTCTCCCTCATCAGCCTCATAGCATCTGTCAGCATTTATTACAGTTTAAGTTCTTTAAAAACAAAGGAGGTGGGAATGGTACAGTGTTCTAAACACCTTACTGTTGCTTTATAACAATACTAATACTCTCATCTACTGAAAGTACTTTACCTGTATCTCACAATCTCACTAGTCCTGTTCATTCTGGATTGGAATTCTAGACTGATAAAGATGAAAGGAGGGGACAAAGGGCCAAATTTAATCCACTGAGAAGACTTCAACTAATTTTTAAAATTAGTTCCCAAGTATAGGATTTTTCATTCTATGTTTTTGCATCTTATTTTTCTTACGCCTATCCATAAGAGCATCCAGTCCTTCCTTTACGATTATCCTACCTAGTTTTGCTCCATCCACATCAAAACACTATTCTGATAATCATGCCACTAATGAAAACATTTAAGGGGATCTCCAAACCATCCCTGGTAACACAGTTATTAACTTCAGTGATTTATATTAGCAAGGTCCCTAAAAAAAAAAAAAAAAAATCCCCCTTTTACCACCTTCCCACCCATCTTATTTTTATAAGAATTCATACCTTCTGTATTTTAAAACAGCAATTCTCAAAGTTTTTAGATTGCTTCCTTTTTGTCCCATAAGAGTTTATTTTTCCTTTGCTGCTAGTCACACGCACACGTATCTCCTTGGCAGATCTGAATCACAGTCCTGATATTTACCAACTGGCCAACAGTAAGATCACAAACATCATCTCATTTGACTGTGTCAGAATTAAAAAATGGTAAATGCCAAAAGTAATTTTATTTTGAAATCCCATCTTCAAGATCTCTTTTCTCAATTATAAGGAAGGATCTTGTGTGTACTTTGGGAAATTCCATAGAAAGGGGACTGTATCTGTTTCACATTCTGAAGGACGTTTCCTTAACTTTTTTCTTACGTGCCCCTTCTGAGAGAAAATTTCCCCACCCATGCTACTACAGTCAGTCTTCTAGGTACAGTGCCACAATCCAGTTTTCTCTAGCTAGGCATTACCCTAGCCTTCTCCTCACTAGGAACTTATGGGTTTACTAAACCCAACATTACACCCAACTGTCCTCTCCACAGATTGCCACCAGGAATTTCTACCTTTTACCATCAAGGGAAATTACCTGTTTGCTACTATCCCTCACCAGAGCACACCGATACACGCGCTGCCCTCATACAGCCTTAGCTGTACAGACCACAATTTGTAGCGCTTTCCCTGGCAGCAGCTGGGGGTGCAGTTCTGGCTGCTTACACAGCAAACGTACTCTTCTCTCCATTCTCAACTGCTCCCAATTTTGTGTGTCCCACGCTTCTTCCTACTTTGAGAATCTTAATCTCTTGAACTACAGTTTTAAAACAAAGCACAGCATCAGACTTCAACTCTTGACAGATCACCCACATCGCCTGCATCTAAAAAGTCAGTTCATAAAGACACAGAAGTCAATGTAATAATCAAATGCATCAAATTACTTTCCTCTCCACAATATTTTAGGCGTTGTATAGTTTTACCACAATACTAGTGGTTTTGCTTAGATCACTCTCCCTACAAATAAAGCCAAAAGACTAATGTACAAGTTTCCTGATTCCCGGTGATTTTGATTCTTCCTTGCCAATGACAACTCCCGTATGAGCTTACCTGTTTCGTAAATTCTAAACAACTGCTAGATTCAAAAAGGTTGCTGGCCTGCTTGGCCTGCTCTCAGGTGGAGTTGACCAAGGAGTGGAGCTAAACCTATAAAGTCATTATTGACTCTCTATCACATATATTCAAACAGATAATGCTATCTAAGAGATTACAATAATTAAGTCCAATAATTGGATCCATGAAAATCAATTTTTCTTATTGATCTTCCACATGGCATGATTTAAACAGACAAGAACAGCACCATAGTTTGCTGTTGAACACCTATAAATTGTTGTATAAGTATTTCATGAGATTCCAATACGATTTCTGGGCTAAACCCACTTGTTTCAAGTGGTTTCTTAACCGGCTTTGACCATAGCTGTTGAGCCTGTCAACATACATTTCCTTCTGCAAATTCCTTTGTCTCAGGTCCTAAACAGTTACATCAGAGATGTCATCCTTTCTAATTTAAAGCTGATCTGTCTTCATGATCCATCTAATGCCACACCAACAACTCTCAAAACGTAGAAATTTACATTGTTATATTAGCTCAATTCTATAAAACATGGATTCAGAAAAGGACAATGTTGCATTTGAGAATGGAACATTTCCTACTGTTCTCACACACATTAACCATACAAAAAGGAATATCTGATGCAGAGGTATCAGAGCATCCTGATCATGATCTGTATCACAGAAAAACTAAAACAAAACAATAAACATGATTATTCCATCCATTACTTCATTGTTGGGTTCTACTCTTAAAGCTTTGAGTTCACAGGCATTAAGAAGCAGCATAACCTAGCAGAGAGGGAAAAAACACCCCAAATATTTAACATTTCTGGATAAGAAGCAGCATCACCATTCATATAATTTTGTCATTCTTGTTACATTTATTCATCTTGTACCACCTGGTAGTTTTAGCTTACAAGGCCAATAGGTCCTAGGAATTCCAGCTGCCCAACAGATACACATTTCAGTGTAACGTTATGAGCATTTTGAAAAGTCCGAATTGGGAAACTTTAATTTTGCTTAGCGTGCTGTGCTCATTTATGTATTTTTCCTCTAAATAAACATCTTTGCAGACCCAGTGTTAAAAGCACCAAATTTTAATTTCGTCCTACCAACTAATATTGTCTACCACAATCCAGCATAATTATGTATATGCTAAGCAGTCTCATAACCTCAGGCAACTAAGTATTTCATTTTAAGGTCACTTACAAGCTTTTGCAAGCACAGACCTTTCTTAAGATTTGTTTTATAAATCTACCACAGTTTTGATTTGTAAATTACAAGTTCTCATGTTTTTTTCATTATTTATAGTGGGAAAGTACCTGGGAATTCTGTTTGAGATTACACCCTGCTTAGGCTTGGCACTGCACAAACACATATGAGGTCACCCCCTGTCTGTAGAGACTTCAATCAAATAGAGAAGACAAAGAGCAGGTCAGGAAGATACAAGGAGTATTAAGTGTATCAGGAAGATACCAGCAATCTTCCCCCTGTCACACAGCAGGGCAGTGGGAGCACTGAAGGAGAACGCAGGTCTCTTCACTCTTGGCCAGTGCTCCATTTTCCAGATTAGCGGAACTTTAAAAAGCCAGCAGAGGCCGTGCAGGCATTCTGAACAGCATCATCCTGCTGATGACGTGTCAGGTGATTTTTTTTAATTAAGGTCTCCCATAAATTGTCCTTCCTTTTTAGATAAAAAAAAGGAAAACACAAATTCATGAACACATGAGAAGTAAAAATAGAGACAAATAAGAAAAAAACAACACACAATCCTCATACACTAGCAGACAAGACCTTAGTGAATAAAGTTCTTTTTGTAAAATATAATGTGGGACGATATTTACTTTTCTGGATTTGACACACAAAACTTAAAAATATGTTCATTTTGCTATCCTATGTTTATTTCGAGAAGGTAAAAAAAAAAGAAAGAAGCAAGGCTGATTGCTGAGAGAAACAGCAGAGGGCAGCCTCTATAAATAAAGTGTTTCTGGATTGATGTTCCCTCAGACTAACTGGCAATTAACGCCTCTGAATTTCCCTGCATTTCCTTTAACTACAATTAGTTAGTTATTTAGTTACAACAACCCACATGGCTGTACTGAAGCCCAAAACCTGGAATATTAAACTGAATGCTGTGTTTTTGAAGCATGTGGCAGGGGACGAGAGTAGAATAGGACTGTTAGTGCCTGCCTTTTTAACTGATAACACAAACTTGTATGTAAAAGGTACGTCACAGTCCTAATTGCATTTTGCATAACATAGGACTACACTTAACACATTCCTGCTCCATAGTTTATGATATATTACAGTTAAATAAAAAAATAAACAGCTTGGGATGTAGTTTCAACAATGCTCCAAAGCAGAGTAGAGAACTTTTGGATGCTGAAAGGCTAAGAGGGTGTGCATCAAAGGAGAAAACTGTTTGCCAATTATTAACTGGAAAGTTATTCTACACTTAAACAGTAACTATAAAAGGTACCAGAGTTTGGTGAAGAGACCTGTGAGAAAGTCCGCAAAAGCATGCGTGAAGCTTCAAGCAGAAATAGGATTCAAGAAAGGTGCATGGTACGTATGTCACATATGACACCAGCCTTTAAAGAGTTTGAGGGATCTAGGCAACTAAAGGCTTTAAACGTTGATTAGTAAATATTATAATAAAGACTACAATTAGTGGACACCTGGAGAAATATGATCTACTGGGGAGAAGCAGCACACATTCTGTAAAATAAAGCTCAGCCCTAGAAATTTGCTGAAGTTCTTTGACATGCTCAATGACCTCTGAATAAGGGCAATTTGGTTTACCTGGATTTCCAAAAGGCTTTTGGCAAAATTCACCACCCAAAGTTTTTAAGGAAGCTACGTAGCCACATAAGAAGAGAAGTCCTGATGTGGAGAAGTAATTGGCTAGAAGATAGGGAACAGACAATAAGAGCAAATGGTCCATTCTCAACAAAGGAAGGAAACCACCACTGAAGTTCTGCAGGAGCTCTGTGCTCTTCAACTGTTCAATCGTGAACTGGAAAACTGACGAACAGCAAGCTCAAAGTTTACTGATGACATCAAGTATTCAGGAAAGTGAGGACAAGGGCAGACTAAAGAACCGCATGACTTTAGGAAACTGAATAGCTGTCCAGTAAAATGGTGGAATAAATTCCAAGTAGATAAAGTGAGGCAGGTGAGGTGGAGGGTGGGAAACTCTATCCCAGATTTAACTGTACACCACCACATGCTGAACTGATCATTATCACTAAGGGACAAAATCATGACGTTTTAACAGTTCCAGGAAAATATCAGTTTGATGTTTTTCACTGGTTAGGGGAAAAACAAAAAAGAAAAGGAAAAAAAGGAAAGCAGGCATTAGAAATTATTACAAAAGGCATAAAACAAACCACAGAGCATTGTTATGAAACTATTTAAATCCACAACCTACTCCCACTTCAAATGCAGCGATGATGTGACTAGAACTGCACAAGAAGGTTATCTTAGAACTGGAAAAGGTTCAGGGAAGGGGAACAAGGATGATCAAAGTCACAGAACTGCTACCACATGAAGAATGACTAGGACGCAACTCTTCAGCCTCAAAGCAGAGACGAGTTAGGAAGTGCCGTGGGGATGACTGGATACAGAGTCAGTAATCATGCACTAACTGTGGGTCATTAGTAGGACAAGGGAAGTGATTCTTCCCCTCCTACCATTTGTGAGACCACATATGGAATACTTTGTCCAGTTTGGGGCAACCAAATACAAAACACACACTGACATACTGGAAGGAGTCCAGAAGGCCCCTGGAAGGTCAGTGCTGCACAGCACGTGAGGTAGAAGGAGAGGCTGAGAGAGCTGGGTTTGCTCACTCTGGAGGACGGAAGGTTAATGGGGATCTACTTGCTAAGTACCTAATGCGTGGTTATAGAGCAGACAGGGCCAAGGTCCTCCCCTACGAGATGCAGACTAAACAAATTAGAGGAAATGGGCAAAACTTGCAGAACAAGAAATTTTTAATAGATAATAAGAAAATATTTTTCACAATGAATGTGGTCAAATGTTGGAATGGGTTGCTCAGAGCTTGCTGTAGAATCTCCAGTCCTCAGAGATGTTCACAACTAAGCTGGGCAGGACACGGAGCAACCTGTCATAGCCAACTACCAAGGTGTGTTGAGTGAGTGTGTATGTGGGGAGAAAGGTCAGACCAAATGTCTTCCAGATGTTCCTTCCAAACTAATTTATTCTGTGATCCTGTGATGAAATAAAGCAAATGGAAAACAAGTTTAAAAAAAAAAAAAAAGAAGAAATATCATACTATTTTGAGCTGGAATCCTCAACTGAATTCAACAATGTTACTCTACGCTGACATCAGAATTTTCAAACATATTTCAGAAGCATTAGAATGCTTTGATATTTGTAAGCTCCTTTGATACAACCATTTAGAAAGCTTTCTCCTCAGTTTTCATCCATCATTCACACTGTAGTCCCTGGCACCAGAACTGCAGTCCCTAACCTAATTCTGTGCATTACAGCTCACACATGCAACCGTGCACTGGGTGCTAGTCCTAGTTTTTCCCAGCTCAAATTCACAAGCTGCACACAAACCTTTTAAACCCTGGCAGGCAAAACATCAAAATACAGAAAGATCAAAGCCAGATATATTTACTACTATTTTTTTCTGAAAAAGACATCTAAACTTTCAATGTCTGGGAATGAATGATCCATCTCTTCTCTCACACTGTCTACACCAGAGTGCTTTCAGCAAGCTTATTCATATAAACCCAGCCCAATAACTATCAACAGTGAAATAGACGAGCTGGTGTCCATCAACATGTGAAGCATTTTTTCCATTAGCTAAATTACAAAACCTATTCTGGAAGAACTTTTCGCTAATTTCTATTCATGGTATAGGTCAGGAAAGCAGAGGCCAGTAATCTAGAATGGATGCAAGTTTAATCAAAATCAGAAAGAGTTCCCACATCTATGGTCTACCCTGCCCACTGAAACCCCACCCCATCCTCCCCTGCCAGATTCCATCCCCCCTTTTCTGAGGAGAGGGAGGATTCATGAACCCTTGTGACTGAAGGGAGTACAGTATAGAGTATATGTTGGGGGGGCGGCATACAATCATACTCCAGTGTTTAAAAAAGAAAGTGGAATATTGGTAAGGGTGGATCGCCTAAAACCTGCCACGGTTTTAATCCTTAGGGCCATATTGCCATTATCCACATTTCACAAGCTCAGTACAAATCAAGACCTAATATTGGTTAAACCCAAATTTAAACATTTTAACCCCAGTGTGCTTTCTGGGGCTAACTATCCCATGGTCACTTTAAAAGTGCATAAGGAACACCTGACTTCTTGTGGTTTAACCCCAGCTGGCAACTCAGCACTGCACAGCTGATCACTCCCTCCCCCCCTCAGTGGGAGGGGAGAGAGAATTGGAAGACTAAAAGTGAGAAAACTTGTGGGTTGATATAAGAACAGTTTAATAATTGAAATAAAGTAAAATAATAATAGTAATAGTAATGAAAACAACAAAAGAGAGAGAGGGGAACAAAATCCAGGAAAAACAAGTGATGCAACCGCTTACCACCTGCCAACTGCCACCCAGCCAGTCCCCGAGCAGTGATCACTGCCCCCCGGCCAGCTCCCCCAATTTATATATTGAGCACGATGTCATACAGTATGGAATATCCCTTTCGTCAGTTTGGGTCAGCTGTCCTGGCTGTGCCCCCTCCCAGCTTCTTGTGCACCTGGCAGAGCATGGGAAGCTGAAAAAGTCTTTGACTAGGGTAAGCGCTACTTAGCAACAACTAAAACATCGTGTTATCAGCATTATTCTCATGCTAAATCCAAAATACAGCACTATGCCAGGTACTAGGAGGAAAACTTACTGTATGCCAGTCAAAACCAGGACACGGGCTTATCTAGTAAGTGCTTGGAGTTAGCTAGACTTAGATGCTGTTTAGGACAGCCTACATTGATGAAATAACTGAATGCTAGCAAGGGAAAGCGGGCTGCCGCTGACTAAGCTGGGGATGGTTTTGGCAAGTTACAGCCAGCCATCACTAGAACAGCAGCTTGGCATAGATAACACAGCATCCTACAATGGCCTGAAGGAAGGGTAAGTACAGGAGAAACTCTCCTATTTGTGCTCCTCTCCCTACCTCTTTTTCCTTTTGCGAAGACCCTATTTTCACTCCCATGGACCAAAACCAGGGAATTAGCATCTGTAGGCAAACACTGCACACACCCTAGAGAGGCATCAGATGCTCAAGCGACACCAGGAGGAGTACCCAGTAGCTGTGAGAAGCAGCTTGCACACACACGGGACAGCTGCCTGTTTTCCAGGACGGGAAGGATTTTGATGAAAGCTTCTTAGAGCAAAGTTTTATCCATCAGCAGAAAACTGAAGCAAAACAACAAGGTGTTTCTCCAGCCTCACTGCAACTACTTCCCAGAGCCTTTCTTTTCCATCCATGTGTTTTGGGTTACTAGAGCCACCCATCTCTTTCCTTTTGCTCTCTGAGACCTTTACAGACACCACCTAATCAATCACTTTTTAGCTGGGCTAATTATTCAAAGCAGGTCTGCCTGGCCCCAGGTTCTCAGAGGTGTGAGCATAGTAGTATAACAAATTAGCATAAAACTAAAATGTCCTTTAGAAAAATTTTAATTGCTTATGTAGAATAATGTTCTGTATGTTTCCTCTCAGGTACAATTCATATAATACATAGAGTATGCGGAATCAGAGAAGTAACATAACTCCTTCCCAAGGTCATCTGGTCAAAATACACAGCAGATTTGCAACCCACAGTTAACGGTGCAACTTGATTATTTTGTGATCTTGTCTTCTTTTACCTCAGAGAAAAAAGGCATGTTGACCTTGAAGTGAGTACAAACTCCTTTTCCTGAGGGGCGGGGGGGGGAAATCAAGCTAACAGGGGAGTACTCAATTAAGCTAGAGACAGATGTTAACTCCCAATCCAAAACTATTCTTCTATTTGTTACTTTGCTCTTGCAATAGAAGTTATTTAATTTACACAGTTTACATTGAGACACATGTTCTTTGATTCCAATTTTCGGCAACAGATGCTTGAGTGACATTTCTCACCAGAATTCTCACACTCTCCAGAATTCAGCTCCCCAATAATCACATTAGCTATGATGCACATTGTCACCTTGAAGATTGTGTCCAGCTTCCATCTTGAGCCTGAGGCTGGCCAGATATTTAGTAGTGCAGATGACAGGACAAGATGGTATAGATTTTCAAGTAAGTTTCTCGAATACTTAAGATGCAGATGGAAGCCACCGAACTGCTGTAGCCTCCTTCATAGTCTCAGAAAGAGTTCCCAGCACTGTGACGACAAAAATTTACTGCCATTTTGGGGAGGATTTGGGGGATTGTTGCTTGGCTGTGGGACATACAGGAGGAAGAGATGAAGAAGGATTCTCTGTGGTAACGTCTTCTGGTAGGTTTCATAGCATCACAGAACCACGTTTCCTGAACCAAGAAGGCAACTGGTTCTCCAGCTTGCCCCAGCAGGGGACGGAAATCCGCAACGCTTTTACTTGGTCACTTCCGCAACCTGGGTGAACACCTACGAGCCCTCCGCTCACCGGCAGACAAGGGCAGCTCGGAGCACCCACTCCTTGCACTGACGGGACGGCGGCGAGGGCAGTAGCTGAGGGGAGGCGGAGGCGGCCGGGCCCCGGCGGCCAGCCCTAACGGCCCGGCACGCCACCCCTCCCGCGCGCATACTTCCAACTGCCGCCACCACCACGCCCGCCCGCCCCCGAGGCCCC
>VYZW01060878.1:20697-55490 GCA_013401315.1 Balaeniceps rex
CCCCTGGGAGAGAAAAACCCCTGCCCGGCCCGCCGCCGCGCCGCCGGGCGCCTCCTCCCCCCCACCCCGCGCTTCGCTAGTCCCCCGGGAGGAGCGTTTGCCTTGCGGCCCCCTTCCCCGCCCCGTCCCCTGGTTGCCCGTTGCGGGGAGCTGACCCAGTCCCCCTGCCCTTCCCCGGGGAAGGTCTGGCTTTCTTCTGCACCTGCGCCATCTCTTCCCCTGCCCCCGGCAGCCGCTCTGGGGCAGGGGATATGGCCCGTGCGTTGCGTGGATCTGCTTCCTCGGGTTCTTTCACCCTCTGTGTCTGCTTTCTGCCTCCCTTTCCCCCTGCTTCATTCAGTGGCGAGGAGCCTCGGGTCAGAGCTGACCTGAGGGGCTGCGGCACGGCCCGCCGAGAAGTTGGGTTTCTTGCGGTCGGGATGAGCGGTGGGCCTGCGTTTCTGTGCGGAGTTTTGAAACCTCGTGAAATGGGGCCTCGAGCCGGCGGTTAGCGCTGCGCTGCTGCCGTGGTCCATCGCCTCGGAGCTCATTTTGGGTGTGCGTGCTTTTCCAAATTGGTGGCCTAGTTAGTGGAGGCTTTGTGGAGTGGGGACAGCAGGAATGTTACTGCAGTGCACCAGTTCTCTTTTTTGACTAAGCTTTTTCTAGTCACATACAGTTTTGTTGAATAAACCCCAGAAATTAACATAGGGACCTGTTCATTGTTGGGTTTGTAACAACTCTTCTGTTTATTTCTGTAGGAAAAACCTTGTCTTTCTATGTGAAACTTCTTCAGGACTTACCCCTGATCCTAGATTTTCTGAGCTCCTAAAACACTGCTGTATGCCTGCTTGCTCATATAGAGCGATTTATGTGTTAGGGTTCTGTCTAATAATACTGTTGAGACTCTTAAGACTGAACTGCGTTTCCCCTCCTGTGGCTAGAACTGCCTTCTTTCCTCTTAAGCAAATGAGAGGCAAACAAGCAAAGAGGTGGATTAATTGCAGACTCCACTTAGTTCTCTACAACCTTAACAGTGTGATGTTTAAACATGAGATCCAAGTCACAGAAAGAGAACTTTCTGAAGCTTTGCGTTGCACAAGAAAATCTCTCTGTGCAAATACTTCCAAAATCATTTTATCCTCTTTGATCCCAGGAGCAGTGTGCGTGATGTCTAATTTAGGTTGGCTTTTATTATCCATCTTGCTCTTAGGTATCCTTGCTAAATCCTTTCATTGAGAAAGTTACATGGTTTTGCTCTCATTTTCTGCATACTTCAGAGATCATCTGTTCTTTCAGCGATTTGGAAGGGTCATAATGCTTTATGCTTCTTTGCGACATGGCTTTGGTAAAATTTTCAAGGACAGCATCTGACAGAATGCATTTCTGTGTCTCAATGAATAGTAGCTGCTGGGCAACCTGTTTGCGATTCTTTTGTCCAACTTTGATCATAAGCAAGGTATATAGTGCATGCATTATATAATGCCTATAGAAAATCTCCTTTAGTGGTCTTACTGGCAACTTGTTATGTGACCAGTATTAGAAGTTATTTTATCAAAAGTTATAGTTCACTCTACTTCCTTGCTGTCGAGTCAGAATGGAAAAAAGTCGGGGCAAGGATTGCTTTTATTTTGGTGGTATTGATGTACCTCAGCAGGAAGCTCACTATCCTAGTGCCAGGGAGATTTGAGAGGTGGAGAGGAACTAGGAAATACGTGGGAGCAGGTATGACAGCCAGTAAACTTCTGTGGTTTGAGACTGAAGAACATCAGGAAAGATCTTGTTAGCAAACCTGTGAAACCTGACACTTTGAAAATGAAACAGTCGTTTAAATCTAGTTTCACATTTCCCTGCTTTGGTGTTGGCATGTTTGCAGCACAGTGTGTTTGCTGCTTCTCCTTTTCTCATTTGAGATCCATGTGGTCAGCCTGGTCTGTGATGACTTGGACAGTGGCTACTGATTTCAGGACTGGGAACGAGCATTCGCCCTGCTGCCTGTGAAGTCTCTCCTAACAGGGCTTTGTGCTGGCTGGAGCCTAGGTTGAAGAAACATTTCCTAGTTACTGCTTCGTGTGCCCCGTCTTTCTTCGTTGTGTGCCTGCAAGTATCCCTATCCCCATGCAGAGGTGGTTGCACTCCCAGTGTGTAGGACCTCTAATCTCAGCATTTGTCAAAGTTGAGAAGTCTGTATTGCTGGGTGGGAGACTTCTCTTGCTTATGTCAGCAATAGTGTTGGTGGAAGAGGGAAGAAGAGGAGGTGAAGTTTAATTTTACAGTTTTCCAAATGTTGGAAGAGTAGTAATAGTTCCTTTGTCACATCCCTTTAATTTTGGTGGGACTGTGTTTTCCCTCACAGTTAGTTTAGTTCTTGTATGTATGCCATTCAAAACACTTCGTGTATAAACTGTGGCAGTAGGAGCTGCTGAGGGTCAACTATTTCTCTGATGTCCTGTTGCAAAATCCTTTTTTTTTTTTTTAATATATTTGATTGTCATCTCTTTCCCACTAAAAATCTTTTAACCGTGGTGCTGTATATAAATGTATTTTTGATGTTTACTACTGAAATAATTGTAGGTACAAGAAATTTACTAATTTAATTTCATTCTGTTTTGCTTTGTTTTTTGATGATTAACAAATCATCATGGACTCTTTAACAAGTCTTAAAGCAACTAGTTCTTGATCATGACTTCAGGACCTTCTTAGACTAGGCAGTACTGTACCATTTTTCAGTTTCCTTGGATTTCTAACATAAAGGCTGCACTAAAGTTCAGACCCTGCAAAAGCTGACCTGACATATACTGGCATATTTAGTGAACTAACATTTCATAAAATTTTCTCAAAAATGAATGAAACAAGGCTGGCAGTTATGGTAAAAAGAAATCTGGTTGTTGAAAAAGCATTTGTCACTTTCACTTCCATTATTTATTCACCATGAATACCTTTAAGCCCCCTGCCCCAAATGATCCCAACTGAAAAATCTTTAAAACAAACAAGGGCTAAATATATATTATTTAGCACCTAATCATCTGAAATGTGATATGGATTCTACTTTTCCGCTGTAAATAGTTTACAAACTGAAGTCAAAATACCAGATGAGGAAAATGAGATTTTTTTTTTTTTTTTTTCCTATTTTACATGCATAGTACTGAAAAAGTGAGTGATTTGCCCGAGAGCAGAGAAACTCTGTGCTGGTGCCAGAAGTTTAGTCTAGGTATTCTACATGTTAGGCTGCTGACTGATAACTTTCAATCTTAGGTTTAATCTTAGACAAATATTAATAGTCAAACCTAGATTTTGAGCTAGTATTCTAGCTAGTTATTACTTTGGGGGGGGGGGATAGTGGCAGCTTTTCATTTTTGTTCTCCTAATCTGTCATCTTAAATATTTCTATGAGGTCAGGGGGACAAGTTTATTTTTAGTAATTCTGTGCTGTTTTATGTCTTTTGTCATTTCCAGATATTTGTTTCAAATACATGTTTTATATTTGCAGATACAAGTTTCAGACGTAATACATGAATATCTCTAAGGTCATCCTTGGATGCACCAGTTGCATCTATTCACCAGTTGCCCAAATGACTGATTTCTGTAGGGTTTCTTGGGAAGAGAGGCAGTAGAAAGACTAAGATGTAATAGATCTTTTCTCTGTTTCTGTCTCCTTGTGGAACAAATTCATGGCATTACTCTGTTTGCTGTTCTCATTGCTAGCCCAAATCCAAATTTTACTTTGAGGACTTCTATATGCATTCTGATACACAAATTTGTATGTTACTGCAGGTCTGTTCTTAACAACATTATATGATGTTACTGTACTGGGTGAACAAATTAACTGACAAGTTGTGTAAAAGACAAGTATCATTCCTTGATTTAGACAGGTATGCTGGCCAAATTTACCATTAAAAATAGTGTCTTTTGTCACCAGTCATACTCAGAGCTTTTTGTTTTGTTTGGTCTCAGACCTAATGTTTTTTTTTTTTTTATTTAATTAATCAAGAGAGGAAACAATATTTCTTACATCTGAACTGGCCCTGTGCATTGCGTCAGGTAAAGACTGTGGTAGGAAGGTTATTCCAGATATAAAATCTAATTGCTATTTAAATGTTAGTAACAAAAACACATTCAGAGTTGAGAGGTTTGGTGTGTTTTGTTTAAAGTATCCAATTTGCTTTAAGATTTGTTATCGATGTGTTTGTTTGGTTTTGGTTTAAGTATCCAATTCACTTTAAGATTTGTTATTAAAGTGTTTCTTACTTGAAATCTCTGCTTGGCAATGATAATGCTTACCATGGAGAGATCTCAAAATATTTTTCGTTCATTAATTTATTCTTTTGATGTAAGAAAATAGTGCTGGGCTAAGCATTTCTTTCAGGTGTTTGTACACAAACTGTAAATAGTGTCACTACTACATCTTGATGTATAGCTTGCCTATAAAGCAAGGTTTCTGCACATCTAGAGCAGTGTGCATACGCAGTGTATGCCTGCATCTGGATTTTTATTCTGTGTGGTGGGTTGACCCTGGCTGGATGCCAGGTGCCCACCAAAGACGCTCTATCACTCCCCTCCTCAGCTGGACAGGGCAGAGAAAACCTAATGAAAGGCTCGTGGGTCGAGGTAAGGACAGGGAGAGATCACTCAGCAATTACCATCACAGGCAAAACAGACTTAACTTGGGGAAAATCAGTTTAATTTATACCAATCAAATCGGAGTACGATAATGAGAAATAAAAACTAAATCTTAAACCACCTTCCCCCCCCACCCCTCCCTTCTTCCCGGGCTCAGCTTCACTCCCTATTTTCTCTGCCTCCTCCCCCTGAGCAGCACAGGGGGACAGGGAATGGGGGTTGCGGTCAGTTCATCACACGTTGTCTCTGCCGCTCCTTCCTCCTCAAGGGGAGGACTCCTCACACTCTTCCCCTGCCCCAGTGTGGGGTCCCTCCCATAGGAGACAGTCCTGCGTGAACTTCTCCAAAATGAGTCCTTCCCATAGGCTACAGTTCTTCACAAACTGCTCCAGCGTGGGTCCCTTCCATGGGGTGCAGTCCTTCAGGAACAGACTGCTCCAGTGTGGGTCCCCCACGGGGTCACAAGTCCTGCCAGCAAACCTGCTCCAGTGTGGCCTCCTCTCTCTCCACGGGTCCGCAGGTCCTGCCAGGAGCCTGCTCAAGTGTGAGCTTCCCATGGGGTCACAGCCTCCTTCAGGCATCCACCTGCTCTGGTGTGGGATTCTCTGCGGGCTGCAGGTGGATATCTGCTCCACCATGGGCCTCCATGGGCTGCAGGGGGACAGCCTGCCTCCCCATGGTCTTCACCACAGGCTGCAGGGGAATCTCTGCTCCAGTGCCTGGAGCACCTCATCCCCCTCCTTCTTCACTGACCTTGGTGTCTGCAGACTTGTTCCTCTCACATATTCTCACTCCTTTCTCTGGCTGCAGTTTCTCTTGCGCAGTTTTTTTTCCCCCCCTTCTTAAATACATTATCACAGAGGTGCTACCACCGTTGCTGATGGGCTCAGCCTTGGCCAGTGGCAGGTCTGTCTTGGAGCCGGCTGGCATTGGCTCTATCAGACATGGGGGAAGCTTCTAGCAGCTTCTCACAGAAGCCTGTAGCCCCCCAGCTACTAAAACCATACCATGCAGACGCAATACAATTCTTTGTCACAAGAAAGAAAGAAACTGACCTAGTAGCCATGCAGCAAGTACATTTGTATAGCTGTTTATAACTCTGTGTTTGGTATGGCTATGGTATTATGTTCTCTTTCGAGTGTTTGAGAAAGGGGGCTGTAAATTTCTGCCTACTATCAACATCGACCGTGAGCACCACTGGAAATGGAGTCCTCAGGGAACTGCTCAGTCAAACAGAACATCTTAGTGAACTTGGCACTCTGAACCTTAGGAAGTCCACTGCTTACAAAATGTTACTTTCTTCTTGGTCTTGTCTGTATTAGGTGGTCTTCTGCTCATGATGTTATTCCTAGAAGGCTTGTGTGGTGATCACTAGTGTTTTTCAGTCAGTTTAGCAGTACTACCTGAGGGTTGGATGTTGGTGATGGTTTTCCTCCAGCAGTTTGTGTGGTCCCGTTTTTAAGGATGACTTACTCACTCCTTGTACAAGGATCACGTGGCTTTTACCCATCCAAACCACTCCTCGTTACCAGCATGCCACCAGATGTCATTAGTAAGAAATTCACAGAGACTCTCTATAGATTGTGTTTGCTATGTAAATCAGCTTTCAATTTTACTTACCTCTGGATTTTTGATGAGTCCAGTTATTGAAATCACAAATTGCAATATATAAATATTTTATTCCCTTATTGCTTTAATTCAGCTTACACAGTAATTCAGCTGTTTCAGAATCCTTTTTTTTCCCGTCTCAGACTTAAGCTTTCCCAAAACCACACTCAAATCTGAGAGCATATGAAGCAAAACTAATACAGAAAGAATTAATTCTGCCCAAATTTAAATCCTTAGGAAGAAAATATTTGGTTCAAAATACTTGCTTTCATCTAGAATATATGTGGGAAATTCATCAGTGGCAGTGGACAGGAGGGAGATTACCAAACTAAATGAAGTGAGAATCGGAATAAAATAAATCTGTGAAGTCAAAACATAAAGAAAAATGCATGAAAATTAAGTGAGGTGGAGTAAGAAGGGGTATTGACATTTTGAGGCCCGTTTGTAGTATGTTTGCCTTCAGATCACTATCTTAAATTTGTAGTATCTCCCAAGTCAGAAGAATGCATCTGTATGTTTCTGTGACGAGATGTTTTTCTTCTTATAGCAACCAGATGCTAAATGTGGTTTTGAATTTGGAAAATTTCAGTCTTCAGCTATCTTTGTTATATAGGTAATCTTAGAGCTACCTTTTTAGTCATTTTGGGATTACTTTCCCAAAATCCAAAGTATCAGGATAACACACAAGTGAATAGTTTAGCATAGTTTGTAATCATGCCTCAAACCCTAATACAAGTTTCTGTCTCTTATCCCCTAAATAAAGGTAGTAGAATAGGTTATGTATTGACGTATTTCTTTTGTAATTATAATACATTCATTATCAGAAGAGAGAAGAAAAAAATTCTGGCATAGGCAGTTTTGAAATTCACTGTGCATCCACATGAATGGGTTTCTTACATGGGTGCTAGTTTGTTTCTTCTAGCCTGATAGTCTTAATTTACTTAATTTGCTGCATTTTACCAAGCTTTTGTAACGTAATGCTATTGTGATTTTTTTTTTTATTAATACCCAGCTACAGTACAGTAATTTGCTGTTTGTTCTGCAAGCTTAAAAAAATGTTTGTGGTTTGGGTTTTTTTTTCCACAGAAGGTGATATTCCAAAATACACTTTCTTAAATAAAGCTAAAATTCTGACGGCAGCACAAGTTGTGATATAATTTTAGAGTCTACTTGTTTTCACACAGGCAGTTTTAAGGTTATGTTCACTTTTCCAATATGAATTACTAAAACTTTTGAAGGCTTTGGAGGTAGAAAAGTAGAACAGAAAGTTAATTTATTTTAGTTAGCAAACAAATTTAAAGCCATTATCTCAACAGCTTTTTAGTGACAGTTTGCATAGTTTGGGCTGAGAGATTGCTTTACAGGAATGAAAATTGACATTGTTTAAGAGCCAGACAGTGTTACATAAAAACCTGGACAGTTTACAGCATTTTTCAACTAGTAAGATGAAAACAGGATCAATCAAGAAAGAAATCAAATGGGATAATTGAGAAACTGAGGGAAAGCAAGCATTACTGAACAAATTAGGACCAAATCCAGGATGAGGACTTTGCAGAAGATGGAAATCCCAAACAAAGGAGAATAGAAATAGACAAATTGCAGCATGGCTTGGGTTTATTCTGTCTTGCTAAAACTTAAAAATTCTATGTTCAAAGCAGTTGTCTTAAGAGAGAAATGGTAGTTTATTCATGTATTAACTCAAAATAATGAGACCTTTCAAATATTAAGTAGAATTTTGAGAACAATGGAAGTTTTAGGGGGATATGCTACGCTCCATGGTAGATGTTACAGGACTAATGAGAGCATTAAAGAAAAGGAGATTTAGGGCAGCATGGTAGAGGTGGATTGTTTAACATCAAACTGCTGCTACTGTATGAGAAAATGGGATTAAGATTTCTTCTGTACTTTGCCAGAGTACAGGTTAATTAAGGTCATCTGGGCACATTTCTGCAAAAATAAAGGAAGCCAGGTTATTTGATGTTATGTTTTTAATTCAAAATAATTTTAACTTCCATGGAAACACCATCCCCTGTTGTCACTGATGTAACTAGCATTTGATGGTAGACTCAGAAGGTATGTCGTTTAGGCCATTTAAACTTCTTCCTTCTCAATTTTTTATTTTACATGCCTACCTGAATGCAGTAGGTTACAGTAAATCTGATCCACAAGCCAGAGATGTTGAAACATGATTCTAACTACTGCGTTCCCCAAGAGGTTTCCTTGCAAACAGTGTGAGATAATTTTGCAATGCAACATTTTATTATTGACTTGATCTTATTTCCCAGCCCACCAATATACTTCCAAATTTACCAGCTTATAAGCAAATTCCTCTTTGGTGATTAAATGCAAAGCATTTTAAAGATTTTTCTAATATTTTTGCTTAGAGAATTGTACTATTTTCATTTTCATTTAGACTTATTTATAAATAACTTTAAAATGTCATTTCTTGTAGCTGGGGTAGAGAGAATACGCAATTTGAATTCCTATCCTACGTGTTACTAACTTTAGTTAGAATTGTCCAGCAGTCTTTGCCTTTTGCCCTGCAACCTGTGCACAGACCTCTGAGAGAACTACCACTTCTACAGGTGGCTGTCTAAGTTTGTGGGAGTCTGTTTCTTATGACAAGAGATTTATTTATTATTCCACCATCTTTATTCCTAATAAGTTCTAGAAGGTTTTCTGAAAAACAGCTGTCCAGGTTTGATTTGTACTGTGCTTTTGCCTGCACAAATACAATCCTAATCTTTTGAATAAAACCTGACAAATAAGCCTCTTGAATAAAAGATTGATGACTGAATTGCCTTTGTCTTAACAAAGAAAGAATTAAAGAAAATCCTGCAAGTTTTAGAATAATAATCATGCCTCTTCTGTTTTTTTTTATTTTTATGTACTTAATGATAGGATTTTTAGTCTTCTAGGGACTGTCCCGTGGAAAACTCATTGCTGGTTGGCACGTAAGTCATGAATCAACTGCTTTCCAGTTCTTCATTCTATTCTGGTTGAAGTATTTTATTAAAAAAGTTCCTGGATGTCATTCTTTCTTAGAAAAAAATGTTAGTGAAAAAGGTGTTTCTTCCTAATTTATGTCTGTACAGAAGCTTACACTTTTCTCCACTAAATTAAAAGTAATTTTAAACATTTTTTTAATGTACATATTTTAAGAAGCATTTTATTACAGTATTTCACAGGTTTTCAGCTAAACTGATACACAGCTATTTGAGTTCAAGCTGCCAGGCACCCAAAGTGGTGGTGTGCCTATTTTAAATCTGGATTAACATAAGATGTAAAGTGGTTTTTGAAATTATTTTATTCAACAAATTATGCTTTTCGTAGGGGTGAGGAGGTTTGTTAGAATTTATAAAGTCTTTGTTCATTCTAAAATTTTTGATAGCATATATGCAAATGTATTTTGTTACATGTAATATGTTTCCCTCTCTGCAACAGGGAATCTGCTATACCACAGTTTTTGTGTATCTTTCAGACATGCAGATTGACAGTTAAATGCCATATAAATACAATAAGATTCTACCAAATTCTAATCTATTTATAGATTCTACCAAAAAAGCGTGCATAACTTGTTCTGCCTTAAGTGAGTATTTACACTTTTTGTGCAAGGATGGGGAAAGGATTTTTGCACTGTAATTCTTGAACAAGTATCTAAATACTTTGGCTCACACCAAGATGTACTAAAGGAACAACAGGAAAAATACTGGATTATTGAGTTTTGGATTTCAAATGGTGTTGGATACTCGAGCTTTTGGATTTTAATATTTATAGATACTGCATTTTGATATTTACAGAAGCTTACTATGAAAATCATTTACATCTAAGAGCAAATCACATAGAAGTTGTAAATTGTTTACTAGATGTAAAATTTTGGGGAGATTTTTTTTCAATTACAGTCAAAATGTTAAATTACCTTTAAATAAAATATAGTTGAATTTAATATATATTATTGCTTCTTGATTCACAAAAGGGCAAACAAAATGATTGAGCCAGTGATTAGTAAGAGCACAAGCTTTCTGATACTGCCTTTGCAGTGCGTTTCAGCAGTGTTCTTCAAGAAGTGCATTTCATGCTGTATTTAGAAGAAAAGTAACCCTCCTCCCCTTCCCCAGACCTCTCGCTTGAGATAGGCATTGGAATTGTTGCAACCAGACTGGTGCTGATCATTCCAGCAGTAAGCATGGAAGAATAGTCTATGTTCAGCTCGAAACAGGTACCACCAGGAAACAGTTATGACCACGTTTTTTCCTTATCTACATGCCATCACTGTAGACGTCTGTCTGAAACAGTGTTCGGCAGTTCCCTGTAAGAGCAGGAGTAGATGGCTTTTAAAAAAAGCAGAATATCTCTTGTTGGCAGTTGAGCATTCTCAAAATGCCCTAGAAATATTTGATCGGTACAGGTGAGAGCCATTCTCTAGCTGGTTTATGTCATAGCCCATGCTTGCATACAGGTACCTCATTTGGAGCTGTGGACAGTTCTCACTTTTGTTCGGTGGTGCATCATAGCCGTGTCTTACGGAACAAGACTGGTTCTGTGGAAAGCTATGGCTGGAAGGTGTTTAGTGGATTTTTACCTTAGCGTTTAGTGAGGAAACAAGTATATACCAACCTATGCTACTTAAAACACCACAAAAATACTCCGAAGAGTTTGGGCTCTGGTTTTAAGATGTAAACGTGTTTGTTGAACACCGAACTAAAGTCCGCAAATCACTCACGCAGCCAATAAATGTGTCGTAACAGCTGATGGTGAAGCAAAGCTCCATTGCTCATGTTTGTTATTCACAGCTTTTATGTATTTGTACGGTTGTTTCTGGAATTCATCTAAGATAGGTGGTTATTAAAAGTGTACCTACTAAGGCTTTCCAGAAATAACTAGTTCTGGCTGCTGATAATCTAAATTTTTTAATTCTTGATGAAATACTTTCTTATGGTTTGTGTTTGCAAAGTGCAAGTCATTCATAATTCTAGAACGTGTTGTAAAAAATATACCTTCCCAGCTGAAATTAGGCTTGTATCATCAAATTGATATATTTAACTTCTAAAGCAATTTAGTAGGTCCGTGCCTTCCCTGTATCTCACAAGTACAGTGAAAAATAGCTTTTGCCATGATCTGTAAAGAGTTCATTATGTTTACAGACTACAGTATTGTGTGACAATGTTTGCCTCTGAAATTTCTTAGCTGGCTTGTGCCACTTGAATGACTCTGATCAGGTTTGTACAGTTAATTGTCCCAGGAGCTCTGCACTGGGAGGTGGCTACTTCTTGATATAATAGATCCAATGGGTGATTTGTTGTGTTAGTTAACATATCTTGCCAGTATTGACATACGACTATAAAGACATACTATAAGAAGTTGGAGAAAAGACAAGAAGGACAAGGTACCTTAGGGTACTTTTCTATCTTTAGGTGATGGCGATATTAGATAATGTCACCTCCAGGAGTAAGTAAAGGAGCTCGCTAACCAGATTAGGCCTAATCATTAGTTTTAATGTGTTGCTGCTCTACTACATACAGTCTTGCTTTTGCCATTGGGATTTCAGCTGCATTTGTTGTCCCATCTTTTCTTTCCATCTGAACTTCATGGCTACGTGAAGCTTGTCAAAAGGATATTCTTTTTTTATTTTTAGTCAGAGCACGATTCTTGAACTGAAACATAACATTTTAGCAAAATATGGAAGTTGCCAAAATACTGAAAAGGTTACATTTGAATTTAGCAACTTCTGAATAGGCAACAGAGATTAATGGCAACACGTACTTATTTGTGTGACACTAAAAATAAAGAAGCAAGACTTGCTAAGGGAAGTTGCATTATGGGATTTAAGAAAATTATTTTGTACTCAACTGTATGTAGGTTGGAAGAAATGAAGGTGACTGAAATGCTGAAGAGCAGGTAGGGTAGCTCTCAGTGGAGTTTCAGAATGGTGTACTCTCTTTTTCAGTAAATCTCACACTTGTATGTAGTATTGTATATATGTATTATTTTAAAATTGCAATAGAAAGAGTTTACCATTATACAGGTGAACAATTTTGACTTTTAATTGTGGAAGTAGTCAAGTTTTGACTCTTAATTTTGCTGTTTAAAATCATTTCAGTACAGCTGCAGTACAACCAGGACAAGAAATAGAAACTGTTAGCCTTAAAGTTCTAAGTTCAGCATCTTACAGAAAAGGATTTGCCAGCCACTTTTAATAGACTAAAATAGTCATAGAATGAAAATACAGTTCAGGTCAGTAGAGGCCTTGGGAAGTCTCTAGTCCAACCTTCAGCTCAAAAAAGACCAGTACTTAATTCAGGACAGGTTGCTCGGGGTTTTGTCTTGACAGCCTTCAAGGATGGAAATTCCACAACCTCTGTGGGCAACCACTGCTCAATTATCCTGACAGTCAATAGTTGATATCTCTCCTATTTCTTTTTATAATCGTGATTTCTCAGTCTCCAACAGCGGAGTTCAGTAGCAGGCTTGGCTCCATCAAGCCTACAGTCTTCCTACATGGAAGAACGTAGGTTGGAAGGACAACAGGAGGTCAGCTAGTCTGAACTCCTCCTCAAAGTAGGTGCATGATTTATACATTGTCCTGGTTTTGGCTGGGTTAGAGTTAATTTTCTTCCTGGTAGCTGGCATAGTGCTGTGTTTTGGGTTTAGGATGAGAGGAATGCTGATAACACACTGATGTTTCCGTTGTTGCTATGTGGTGCTTACCCTAGTCAAGGACTTTTTTTTTTCCTCAGCTTCCCATGCTCTGCCAGGTGTGTACTTAATACATTTTTATACATTGGACTTCTTGCTTATAATTCTTTAGGCCATGACGATAACTCCTGAAAGGGTTCTCTGCAAGAAACTGGGAGGGGGCACAGCCAAGATAGTTGATACAAACTGACCAAAGGGCTATTCCATACCATATGATGTCATGCTCGGTATATAAACTGAGGGGAGTTGGCCGGGGGGCAGCGATCGCTGCTCAGGAACTGGCTGGGCATCGGTTGGCGGGTGCTGAGTGGTTGCATCTCTTGTTTTTTTTTCCCTGGATTTTGTTTGTCTCTCTTGTTCTCCTTTTCATTGCAATTTTTATTACTATTATTATTTTATTTCAATTATTAAACTGTTCTTATCTCAACCCACAAGTTTTCTTGCTCTTGCCCTTCCAATTCTCTCCCCCATCCTACCAGGGCGGGGGGAGGGTGAGCAAACGGCTGTGTGGTGCTTGGTTGCCGACTGGGGCTAAACCACGACAATTGTTTTAACCTTTGCTTTCTGAAGAAAAACCTGTATCTCTCAAAATACTGCAGAATTTCATGGGGGAACAAATCCTGTTTATGCCTTTAGTAATGATTGTTACTTCCACACCACTTGTAGAAGAAATTAAACAATTTGAAATTCAGTCTGTTTTGTTTATTGCTTAAAAAGAAAGCATAAAGGTTTGTTGAATAAGTACAGCTATTGATTCTTCTACTAAACAGAAATATTTTTGTGTAGTTATGATGATGTCATTCTGGAGCCTTTGTTTTGTCAGATGTGCATGTGTGTTAGAAATACTTAAGTAAACTCTGTTCTTTTCCTTAAAAAAGAAGGGGGGAAAAAGCCCTAACTCTTAATAATAAGCAAAAGTACCACTGAAACTTTTTGTTAGTCTAGTTGATATGCATCATGTTGATAATTCCTATAAGAATTTTGAATCCTGACGCTGTTAGCATAGTAAGTGGTTTTCAGATCCCAGCGTTTTTTGATAAGTTTCTGGTAGACATGTGCAAAAAATCCCCACAAGGAGACCTTATCAGCTTTTAACCAGTAAGGGCTTCAAGGACGTAGGTCTGTTGGGCTTGGCTCGCAAACAGTTTTGCTAATCTGTCTTGCTGGAGCACCTGAAGGCTGACACACGCTGGCTGTGAATGACTTCATAAGAGATTGTCTTTCTTGCAAACAGCACACGGTAAAGAAACAGTACTGAAGCAGGGAAGGAAGCAGTGTGACAGGTAATAATGTTAGGGCATGGGAAGTCCAGTCAGAACAATTCAAAGCTCTCCAAATAAGTGAAGAGCCCTTGTTTGGCTACTACATTAGCTGCTCCAACTAGATTATGGGCTTTTTCCCCGAAAGCTATGGAGCAGAAAGACTGCAGTATCACAAAGGTAGAATGACATGACTTGGAATCATCTTTCAGAGAGGATGCTACCTTGTTAATCCTTGTTTGCTAATCCTCGTCCGCATTAGTGCAATTGTTTTTAACAACAGGTGACATCTGTGATTGCAGTGAAACTAGGAGTATGGTTTAGTTGTAAGTATAAAGTAGGTCAAACATGTTCTGTATATTCTTTGAAAGACAGGCTAAACCTTCTTAGTAAACATCTGATCTTACCTTTAACAACTAGTAAAACGTGTGTGTATGTATGCACACGTCACACACACAAATTCAGTATCGATGTATTTCTTTAAACCATTGAGGACAGGCCAATGGCAATTGCTAAGTCGAGGCATACTGTTTGATTCTATAAAATATCAATGCACAAGCACCACAAAGAACCTATAGAATAGGCATGTTATTAAGCCCTCATAACTTAAAGGTCTGCATTTGTAACAAACTTCTGATGCCTAGAAGTTGTATAAAAAATTCTTCATTAGATTTTTCTCTACAGTGTTGCATCTCCTCCTCTCTTTCGTTATCAGTAAGTTAAATAAGTAGGTTAAGCAAAGTCTTCAGTGCAGTTAACCTTGATCCTTAAACAGAATCAAGGATGTTTAATGGTGAAGATTATCACCAAGAAAAATAGTGGGACAACATGATGCAAAGCTGTTAGGAGTTTTAATTTTAATGAGCTATGCTTGGGCAGCTTTGAAAGAGCGTACCTTGTAATCATTTTTCTCTAAACATCTCTGTTGCTTTTCTTGAGCTGGCTGAGATGATACAGAGGTACTGATTTCATACTTTTTTTTCTTTTTTTGATAGAGTAGTCTTATAATTCAAACTCTGCACAGATGTAGAAACCCTTCATATTCAGAAAAAACTTTCAGAGTAAGCTTATCTGTTTGTATTGGAAATCAGCCTGGTCTGCTCAGGGTGATTGGGCATTATGATTTTGTGTTAAATGTGAAAATTAGTGGTGTGGACATTTTTTGAGAATTGCAAGGGATACTGGAGCAGTTTTCCAAAACCGCAGTGTGTCCTGAGGTTGTTAGAAAAACCAGAAGTCAATTTTCTTTTTAAAAATCCAAATGTGCTCAAAGGGTGTCTCTTGTCTTCCTTCAGCGGCCGTGCTTGCTATTCCTTTTCACTTCTCTTCCCCCTCTTTCTTGCAGAAAAACTCTGCAGCAACAACTAGTTGGGTGGCCAATTGCCCTGTTTTCAAATCCCAGAGGTTTCTTGGAAACCTTCCAGCTTTGTATGATTTTTGTTTCTGTTGGTATTCTTATTTGATCCACTGCCTTGGACAGTGGCTTCTTACTGGTTTTGGCTAGCCTCAGCTTTTTTTTTCCTTAAGTTATTTGTTATTGCTTTTACCTTGAAAAAGATACTAATGTGCTCACTATCTGTGTTCAGATCTCTGATTTAATGTGCTTGAAACAAGCTATTAAAATACTTCAGCTTTATTTAATTGAATTTTAGTTCTTTTATGCTTTGGATACTTTTTTATGAGTTAAGATATTTGTCAGTAAAACAGATAGAAGAGCTAATATCCAAACACACCTGGACAGCAGTGTCAGCATGCATGAGATTATAAATCATATGTTCTGAGTCTAGGTCTGTTTGACTTGACTAGACATCTTCTGAATTTTTTATGTAATGAAAAACAAAATCAACAAAAGCTCGTTATGAAGACAAGTTTGAGTATTATACCATGAATGATATAGGTTTACCTCTTCTTTGCATTTGAAAGAATTGTTTGTATAAAAATCATGTGTGAACATAGGTCCTATAGGAAACACACCAAAATGTATAACCTTTTTTGTATGTGAATAAAAAAAAAGTTGTTGTGCCAAGACAATTTGTGTTAATAAAACCATAACTAATTTGAAAAGTAATGTCCCCTATGCAATAATTAAAATATTTTGTTTTCTATACTTCCTCTGTGCTTAGAATAAAAGTGTGGACAGAAATCAACTACGAACTCAATGTATGTTTAACGATTGCATCCTTAAATGAGACTGTCGTGCTTGGAGTTCTCAGTGTTTGCTTCCTGTGAAAAGGTTGTGGGGAGAAACTAAATTTAATTAATGTAATAGCAATCTATTTTTTTTCTCTTTATTTTCAGTACTAATAGCAGCTGTCAGTTTACGTATACTTCTAATAAGTTTAAAAGTATTCAACGATTCTTTCTTCTTGACATTCCAGGTTTGTTGCACTGACCCCTTGGAGAGTGTATCATCTGACTTCTCTCATAATACTTGGAGTGCTAGTTCTTCAGATAATAAAGGATTTGGTATTCTCGAGGATAAAAGGTAAGGCAGTATACTGATAGAGTTCTTTGCTTAAACACCTGCAATTCAGAGGATGTTAGTTCATTACTTTGATATTATGATTATTGGAAAAGTATTAGCTAATTAGCTAATTTCAGAGAGAAATAATATATCTGTGATGATCTATTACCATTTTCAATGAAGTTTTGCTATGTTTTATAGAAAGAGCATTAGGAGATTTGTTTTAGCATGAGTATAATTGGTATCAGTGAACAATCATTCTTGTTTCTTAACTGCTAGGTCTGAAAATGCATTATTTTCTGAAATACAAAGTTTTCCTAAACATTCCTACATCTGACACTACTCTAATCACATCATTGTTGGAAAGTTTGGGAGACCAAATATCAATTGGTCAACTTTGTAAATAGATTGAGAAATGACCCATCTTAGTACAGTTGAAATAAAAAGTGAGCACTATTTTTTTTTCTGCTTTGTGTAGTGTTTAGTTTCCAGTGTGTATAAAGTCTTACATGAATACAACCAAGTTTGAAAGGGATTCTGAGTTCTGAGTTGGCTGGGCTGGTGTGTGTTTGTTGTTGTTGTTTGTTTTTTTGTTTGTTTTTTTTTTTTTTTTTAATTCCTGTTCTGTGCTTCATTACCTTCTTGAAAATTCTTTGGCAAAATGATGGTCATCAGTCTGTAATTTTCATTGACAGGGGGATTTTTTTTAAAGTGTCTTATTTTGCCTTTTTTTTTAATGTTGAATCCCCATGCAAAGTGTTTGAAAAATCCCCTCAACATAATACAAAAGCAGGAAATAGGTGTCAGAGAAGCATGGTATTCCTCTTTGATGTACTACCACATCATTTCTGACTGCCAAAGCCAATTGTTCCCTGCAGTTATTCGCAGCCTTTTTTGAAGCATGGCTCATTGTCATTGCCTTCTCCAGAGTCTTCATTACTGTTTTGTTTCCTGCCTGAGCATTGCAAGCTCAGAGGCCAACTTAAAAAGCTTAGCAGAATTTGATTTTTAGGCTGTGTGTTGTATAAATCACCACTAATGATACCTCACTAGTTGGAAGGTGGTGATTTACGTGAATTCTCTCTAAGCTGTAATTACTAATATTTTTGTATTTACCAAATTCAAGATGTGCCAATATTGACCAAGCTAAGAGAGTAAGAATACCATCCCATCTTCATTTGTGTTTCACTCCCATTTCTATGTGAATTTTTAACCATTAATCATAGAGATGAGGCTAGAAGACCTGTGTTTCCCAGCTTACAGAATGATTATTTTACTATAGTTAACTTTTTCTTATTTCACTGTTGCCTTTGATGGCATTGTACACAGAGTTCAAGAACAATCAGGTTCTTGAAGTAATACTACAGAAATCTTGTGGTAGTGACTTGAAATCAATGAAGTGCCACTCCAAAAAGCAGAAAAAAATTCTTCCCAGTATAAGACTTCTGTGTAGCTACTTCACACTTCCAGCTAACCACTAGATGGCAAGACTATTACAGATTCATAAGGAATGTAATGAAAGTGGTTGTAAGTTTGTAGATGAAAAGCAGAAGTTATATTGGTTATCTTCTCTTTCCATGTAGCAATAGAAGATACTTTTTTTTTACCATTTTTTTTTTCCATTTACATTTTTAACTGGTATGTTAAGTTTAAAGACGACAATTCCAAGAACTGTTACTCTAAGTTAATATACGCTTCCTGTTTTGACTGTTACAGAGACTTTCTTAGTCATTTTGTCCCAAATTTGAACATGCCTTAAGAATAAAGAACAACAAAAAAATATTGTTTCTGTTTTAGTGCATTGTATTTCATCTTACATTCCCACAATTGCAGGTGCACAGCTTTGGAGGACCATCACTGGCAAGTAGGTATATTATTTTTAATATATTGGTTATTTAATATCTTCTTTTTTATAGTTAGTCTGGAATTTAAAAAATAGTCTGTTTTCCCTCTAATTAAAATAGAACTGAATTATTTTGATCTTACCATCTAGAAAAGATGGTAAGATCTTAGAAAAAGTTTATTACTGCTTGTTCATCAGTTTTCATTTGTAATAACTTTGTAGTAAGTGTATTTCTTCTGATTTGAGTTATATTAAAGTATACAGTAACATATCAAAATACTTTTAGAAATGCTTTTTCTTACAGTGGGATTATCATGCTTTGTGTTTTCTGGGAATTGGGGTTTTCTTTGAAGTTGATTATTAGGGAAAAATATTGTGTTGGTTAAGGAGGTAACTTTCTTTTACAACATCATTATACCAGTGCTGTCTAGAAGTAGGTAAGCTTGCTGGGGTTTCCCTTTATCTCTGTAGTAGCCAACACAAGTAATTGATCATTATAATTTCAAATAAATATTAGTTGATATCCATAGGAATAGAAATTAATCAATAATTGTGAAGTCTGTTGACTTGCCACTGGGCTGACTCAGTCCACAGCCAAATGTTTGTATCATGTTGTTAGTGTAGAGTATATAATTGATTTAATTTTTTGCAGTATAAACGATCTCTCTAAATGGTTTACAGATGATCCATTTTCAGAATAAAAGTTTGTCTGTTTAAAGCATCCTTCTTCTAAACAGACCACCAGGAATTACTGTATATCTGACATCATTTGAAAGCAACTGCTGTATTACAAATACCCATTAGTACATTATTGTATTACAAAGAAACAGTAATGCAAAGCTGAAAAGGGAAGATGGCAGGTTTTTGTTTTCTGTCTAGAGATAGATACCGATATCACGGCAGTTACAGAAAGCAGTTCAGATGTGCAGTCATTCCTAAACTTCTAGAGGTATGAACTATCTTCAGGCTTTCTTACAAACCTGAAGGGGAGCTATGTGGAACTGAGGACAGGTTAGTTCATGAACTGAGCAGCATAAAGTGGTTCTTTTACTGTAGCTAATACTACCCAGTGTCTCTGTGTAGACCGGCAGTGCTTCAAAGATTTTACTTGAGAAGCCATTGGTGTGGCACAATAGATAGTGTGACTTGTGTTTCATTCTTTCATCCTGTTCCTTGTGAGAGAAATTTACATAAAACTTGCTATCTTTTTGGGTTCTGACATCTGAATTTACCTGTCTGTTTACATCAGTGAGGAGGAGGGCACAGAAAATCAAATTGCTCATGGAATGGAAGGAAACACAGGTTTCTAACTGCCCTTTGTTTCCATGAAAAATAATTCTGCAGTCCAAGACAATTTTTTTTTCTCTCACTCCGCAGTTCATCGCATCCCAAAAACAGAACAGTTGATCTTCATGAAAAGACTATAAATAGTACTTCAAATATCTTGGGTTCAGGTTTTCAAGGTGTTCAGAATCTTGGACTTGACTCGCTGCTCTGTGGGAAGTCCAATACAGAGAGCTGAAAAGAGAATTTGATGAGCTCACAGTAGCCTATTCTATTGGGTAATATAATACAAGCCTTCTGTGTCTCTGTAAAATAATTTGGAATGGTAAGAACACAAGGTCAGTTCATGCATCCATGTAGCCCAGTATCTGCTCTCTGAAGGCGACCAGCCAGGAGAAACATGGCCTTGGGTAGTGTATTAAAGCAGGACAAGCTTGCAGCGTACTTCTCCTGGTGTACTTTCCCAGCCTCCAGCAGCTTCTAGTTAAAGGACTTGTAGGTACCAGAAGTGGTCTCTTTTTTTCTTTTTTCTTTATCCCTAAACTGTACTAGGTGGACCTTCCATGAATTTCTCTCATTGCTTTTGTTCTTACAAACTTCTGATATTTGCAACATCCTGTAGCACAGATATCCACAGCTTGAACTATGTGTTTTGTGAACACAGCCTTGTGTTTGTTTAGTGCTATATAATAGTTTCTTAATCCCTTTCTACCTTTTTCGTGTTGGAAGAAATAGTGAGCAATCACTCTCTATTAATATTCTCCAGCAAGCTGTGACTTTATAAACCTCTATCCTGTCCTGTTCAGTCCATGACTACTTAATTGTTCCTAAAATAGAAGTTCTCTGTAGTTTTGATATTTTCATTGTGCTTTTCTGCACTTTTCTTCCATTTCTGTTATCCTTTTTGTCATGGGGTGGGGGCAGAATTAGAAATAGAGTTCAGCATTCAGGAAGACCTTGGACTATACATTGGCGTAAGACTATACATTGTCATAAAAAATGCCCTCTCTTCTTCTCAAAATAAATCCCAATGGTTGATTAGCTTTTTTTAACCTCTACTGAGCTCTGAATTGATGTTTTCATGGATATATAGTCATCTCAAGATTATGTTCCTGAGTAGTAAAGCTTAAAGCCCACCTGACTTTTAAGATTTTTTTTTTTTCCATGTGAATCTTTTCACATTTCATCTGCCTTTTGACAAGCAAATCACTTGATACTTGGTTAAAGTTCTACAATTCCTTGCAGTTAGTTTCCATTTTTACGAGAATAATTCCTCTCTCATCCCATGACTACTTAAGTCTCTGTAAGAGCATTTGATGAGAGACCTTGTTGAAAGCCTTCTGAGAAATCCAGATGAATTTTTATGGATATCAGCATTCATTTACAAGCTGGTTGACTCTTTGAGAGCACAGAAGGCTTGTGATCTGATGTCCTTTACAAAACTGTGCCATAGGACAGCATGCATGTCCTTTATTAGATTTCCTGACAGTTTGCACAGAACAGAGATGAGTCTTTACTGGTTTGCAGTTCTCTGGCTCTTGCATACCTTCTCTAAAAATAGATGTTGCTTTAGACACTTCACAGTCCTCTGGTGTTAAGGTGGCTTTAAGAGAGGTTATTTAGCATAAATGAAATTTCGATGTTGCACCCTAGCTTTCATTTAGAACTTTTGTAAGTTCACATAAAGACTACATTTGTTAGCACTGTGGGTGGGTATTTGTGGTTTTGTATTTTTTTTTCTGAATGCTAACATATAAATGTGCCTGTTGATTGGGTTGAAATTGGAAGAACTGTTTTAAGATGTTGAGGCTGGGTGCGTGGTTGCTTTTCATTTTATTCAAGATTGGATATGAAAAACTGTTTTCATGTTATCTTGTATAAGCAGCCTGTCTCAAATATATCCCCATACTGTCTGTTTACAAAAAACACTACCCAGCAGAGAATCACACGCTCTTAAATAACATACAGAGTAAAAAAAAACCAAAAGATCTGTGGTACTTTGAATGAGAGGCAATACTTGTTCTAATAAATTAAATGTGTTCATGACCATTCTCTGGCATCATGGACCACAGGCACAAAACAACTGTGTCCATAGCATTTAACTGCCTTACAGTCCACACAGAATGGCGCTGTGCAGACTGGAAAGGATTCCTGGTCTGCGTCAACTTTGAAACTACCTTGGGTTGTTTGGGAAAGTGCTAGTTGGCATGTGCCAAAACTGTGCCAAGAGCTATTTTAATGGTTTAACTGCGTAAATGTCCAGTCCTGGTGCCCAACAGCATTGCCGTACACTGTTTAGTTTATCAAAATAGATGTAGTCATAAAGTAACAAATGATCTGAACGGACTCGTTTCCTGCCTTACCTTTGTGTGATGTAATTCTGTTTTTGAAAATTAATATCATTCAGTTGCTATCACACTATATTGTTTCATAAATGGTGGCACAGCTTTATGATTATTTTAATAGTGAAATGGTATGCTTTGTACTATTGTTTTTGCAATTAAAGCTTGTGGTAGTTGGAAGGTGAATGACTGATTTTCACTGTTCTGAAACTTGCATTTTTTCAACATTGGCGTGCATTGTGCGTCCTTTCTGCTGCACTTACACTCCGAGCATAAGAGATCGGAGTCCTCAATAAAGATACTGCTGACTTGTTGCACTTGCTTTTGGTCCTCCTTGATCTTTGTTGAGCACTGCTGACTCATAAAAGCAAGAGTAGCCTCTCGTCTTTTTCATTGCCCTAATTCAAATGGTGAATGCTAGTTGGCTCCTATTTAAAATATGTCTGTGTAAGAAGACCTGTGCTTTTATTTCTAATGGAGTTATTCAGTACTATACTAAGTTAAAAATTTTAAAACTGAAGCAAGATGAGAGCTCATCCTAACCCTTTCTCAGTGAAGCAGGCTCTTGTAGCACGTTCTGTTTCTGAATCTGCTTCTGTTTCTGAGGAACTTCTCTACTGATATCTTGCCTTTTTTAAAAAATGGATAACAACTGTTAAAGGAGCACTGGAAAGGTCACCTGTTAAATTACTTTCTTTTTCTTTATAAAGCTGTTTTATTTCTTCCCATCCTAGCAAGATTTCTTTGAAACCTCGTGCTTCTCTAGTCAGTGCTAGCAGATGTATTAGAATATACACAGGAATTGTGTCACACCTTCGTTTCTTCAGTGGTCAAACTTTAGGGAGGTCAAATTAATATTCATTCAAAATTATCCTTTTATAGCAAGCCTAAAAAAAAATCAGTTGCAGCCTGAGAAGAGACTAAGCAACAGTCCTTTAAAATGGCCACCAGAGAGTGGCTGAAGAGAATAATCCAGAAAGAAGGGAGTTAATGCTGTGAAAACTGGAACACCTGCATAGCTAGTTCTCAGGCCCCTCTATGCTTTATCGTGTTCTTAACCAAATTAAAGCTACTGACTTCTAGGAAGAGACTTGCCTCACCAAAGATGGTGTTAAGCTCCCTACTGCACTAATAGCCGCATCAGCCGCACAGACTGCAGTAGTTGTGCAGTACTTTTGCACTTGTGCAAAATTCTTCCTAATATGTCACTGACAGCTATGGAAAAAACTCTTCATGTTATCACTAAAGATGAGTCAGACAATTCCCCCTTTCATCTAATTGCCATGCTTCATTTATTTTGCCTAAGGCTTTACATCCTCTGATTTGCATATGCTTTGCCTGCTGGGTTGGCTTAAGACAAACTGCAAGTCATTTGCCTAAAGATCTCTGATGTAGTCTGCCTAGTCTTATTTTGTGATCAATGGAGAAAGAGTTGAAACACCTTGTGAGATATATAGCATGATTCATCTTGTCCTAAATGAAATGTCTGTAGGCTGGCCAGCTACATTGTACCTTAATGATGACTTTTTGTTTTCCTTGAATATATACAGTAAACCTAGGGCGGTGAGATGAGTAAGAGCATTTACAACCCTTGTGTCATTAGTCCCTGTTGGTCTGAAGGCCTGTCTGTCTTAAAGATGCTTATTGACTGGTGCTCGTGGTTACAGTAAGAAGCTGACTCTTGCAGCAACGTGCTGGAATACCATTCCACAGCAGTAACAACTGCAGGGCTCGACAAACAAGCATGGGGACTAGATTTACCTCTGCCTCTTTGTGTATGCAAGCAGTTTCTCTGAAATGAATCTCTGGCACAGTATGATTGTGAATTCAGTTCACTCTTGAGACTTTGAGGATATGCTGCTTAATCGTATCTCAAAAAAAAAAAAAAGTTCTGTCCTTCAGGGTGTGTGAAGAGATCTCTTTGCAGATGAGTGGATTAGGAAATAAGAGGCCTTTTTCCATTAGGAAATCTAAACAGAATGTATTGGGATTGCGTGGCAAGGTTTTGGTAGCAGGGGGGCTACAGGGGTGGCTTCTGTGAGAAGCTGTTAGAAGCCTCCCCCACGTCTGATAGAGCCAATGCCAGCCAGCTCCAAGACGGACCCGCTGCTGGCCAAGGCTGAGCCCATCAGCAATGGTGGTAGCACCTCTGTGACAACATAGTTAAGAAGGAAAAAGAAAAACTGCGCAACACCAGCAGCAGTCAGAAGAGAGGAGTGAGAATATGTGAGGAACAAGTCTGCAGACACCAAGGTCAGTGAAGAGGAGCAGGAGGAGGTGCTCCAGGCACTGGAGCAGAGATTCCCCTGCAGCCTGTGGTGAAGACCATGGGGAGGCAGGCTGTCCCCCTGCAGCCCATGGAGGTTGACTGTGGAGCAGATACCCACCTGCAGCCCATGGAGGACCCCACGCTGGAGCAGGCGGATGACTGAAGGAGGCTGTGACCCTGTGGGAAGCCCACACCGGAGCAGGCTCCTGGCAGGACCTGTGGAGAGAGGAGCCCACGCTGGAGCAGGTTTGCTGGCAGGACTTGTGACCCCGTGGGGGACCCACACTGGAGCAGTCTGTTCCTGAAGGACTGCACCCCATGGAAGGGACCCACGCTGGAGCAGTTTGTGAAGAACTGTAGCCTATGGGAAGGACTCATTTTGGAGAAGTTCACGCAGGACTGTCTCCTATGGGAGGGACCCCACACTGGGGCAGGGGAAGAGTGTGAGGAGTCCTCCCCTTGAGGAGGAAGGAGCGGCAGAGACAACGTGTGATGAACTGACCACAACCCCCATTCCCCATCCCCCTGCGCTGCTCAGGGGGAGGAGGTAGAGAAAATGGGGAGTGAATTTGAGCCCGGGAAGAAGGGAGGGGTGGGTGGAAGGTGGTTTAAAATTTAGTTTTTATTTTCTCATTATCGTACTCCGATTTGATTGGTAATAAATTAAACTGATTTCCCCAAGTTAAGTCTGTTTTGCCTGTGACAGTAACTGCTGAGTGATCTCTCCCTGTCCTTATCTCAACCCACGAGCCTTTCGTTATGTTTTCTCTGCCCTGTCCAGCTGAGGAGGGGAGTGATAGAGCGTCTTTGGTGGGCACCTGGCGTCCAGCCGGGGTCAACCCACCACACAGAATGAATGTTGTAACGGAATTGTTTCTGATTTATGCTAGTTAATGCATTTCCTTGATGTTGTAGATAGGAGCAAAGCTCATGTAAGCCAAGGCCAGTCAGTACCGAAACACGGGACTATTGGTATCGGTTTCTGTTTTGCAGTCCCTTAGTCTTGGTTTGGTCATCCAGACAAGATCCTTTCTTCACATGGAAGAGACGAGGAGAAAATATTGGAATTGTCTAGCATCTTTACTACTACCAAATAAATATTGCATACCTCTTTCTGTAAGCCTTATTTGCCTTCTGTCCCTATTACTTAAAAATAAAGGTTAAACATTATTGCAGCTGCAAGAAAAGAGTAACTTCTGAGGAAGTAAGGGCAGAAACAAAGGACCAGCAGAATTTTACTGGGGCTGCTTTAACTTTTTTTAACAAGGATATATTCCATCAACGCAAATTAATATTTGCTGAGTCATGAGTTACATTTTCAGAAACTTTTATCGTTCATGTTTGAGTATCTGTATTGCTTCTAGCATGGTGCCCAAACCAAGGCCTTATCAGTATCAAGTAAAAGACATGACTTGTGCCGTATACCATAAACATCTTGTAAATGCATCCCAGGCATAGATTTATTTTTTCTAAGGCTATTGCAAATAACTCAAGTAGCTTATATTTTGTTGGGAACGTTCTCCTTTTTTGCTACACTGCTTTTTTAGTAAGTTGTTTCCTCTTTTGCGTTCATGCATTTGGCTTGTCAAATATAGCATGGCCCTGATGAGTTTGGCTGGTTGATTGTTTCATGCCATTTTCCAGTTTGAGCTCCTCTTTGAACCCTGATTCTGTCCTCTACAGTGTCTGCCGCTCCTGCCAGGGTATTGCCACTCACTTATCTGAAGGATTAGTGCCGATACTGAATGAAAATGCTAAGGACATATCAATCTCATATAACAAGACACTTCTAATACCTGCCCTTTTGTATGGCTTTTCAACTAAACGTGAAGTTATCTTATGGGGATTGCCTCTAAGGCGTATTTTTGCAGTTTGCTTTTAAGTGTCATATAGGAAATTTTCAAAAGCATTGCAACAGTTCAGATGTATGCTTCCATCTTTTTCTGTAGGACGGGCTATGTACTTTTTTAAAAGAAATATGCCTTCTTTTTACTTGTTTGGATACTGAATAATCCTTGTTGACTGCTTTAACAGCTTCTTAGCTGTGTTACTAACTTGGTCAGTATCTCTCCAAGTATCCAAGTGAGAGCAGTTGATCCAAAATTGCTTGGATAGCCGTATTTTTTCTAGTTTTAACTTCATAAACCATAATTCCTTGAAAAATGTATTACTCTCTTCATTTGTCCCACAATCCTGTCCCTTCCTCTAACCCATTGGCTAGTTGTAGTCCAAATTATCAAGAATTATTTTAAACTTTTTATTCTATTTAGAGAGCTCTGAAAGATTTCCATATTGTATATTTTGGTTTTGCAGCACTGAGATACTAGGGAGTCATTCAGAAGATTGCCATTGTTTACCTCTGGGAAATTTTTTTTTCTTCTGTTCTTCTGATAGCAAAAGTGTTTTTATACAAATATTTAATTAAAATTTCAAGATACAGAAGAACACCTCACATGGTCTGATTTGACAGTTGTTTTTTGGTCTTGCTAATCTCTCACAGACAGGAGATTTCAGTAGTCATTTCTAAGCATATTGTTTGAAAGCCTTTTTTTTTTTTTAGTGTTCTGTTTGTATCTTCTCAGGGCTAAACAAATATTATTCATTGAATAAGTCAGAAGGAGTAATTACATGGAACAACTTCAGGAGATTTCATGTGGAGGCTTCTAAAAATCCATATATACCTAGCATTACAGTTGGACTCGATGACCTTAAAGGTCTTTGCCAACCTAAATGATACTATGATTTTGCCAGTTTGCCTCCATGCTGGTAAAAAGGTCAGTTGGGCACCAGCACAGCGAGACATGTATTTTTACTATGCTTAAATAAACTAGTTTGAAATACTTTTATTGAAGTGAAGTCACTGCATCCATGATTAAATGTGTGAAATAAATACCTGACATAAGTGCAGTCTTTGCAAACTGCAGGGTATGCTGCATCCTGTGCAAAAGTGACTCAGTAATTAATTTCCTTTGTTACTCATTGGTAGAAATGAACTGTTACACTCAGTTGAAAAATGCTAGCTCCATAATGATGGGAGGATGGAAATACAGCCTTTGTTCGTCAGTTTTTATTTAAACATAAGGCAGTTTTTCTTCGGCAATTTTCAACATACAGTAAAGCCAGCTCTATTCCGTGTTTAAATTTTTGAAGTATGGTGCTGCAGTCACCGTTCAATTATTCATGAAAGTTTTGCTTCTGGATCCACTGTGTCAAAAATGCAGTTCTGTTAAAGGTTTCTGTGAGCACAGCCAGGTGGATTTGTACATTGTGAACAACCTAAGAACGGCTAATTCTGAGCTGACCCAGTTCTGATAGCTCTGTCATGCTCACTGGCATGTCATGTAATACCCATATTATCATCACTGGGGAAAAAATGCAACCTCCCCACTGCTGCCTACCATCATCTAGGCTGTCTCACACCTTTTTTTATCGCTGTGTTTATTGTAATGATAAAATGCTTCTTTTAATCACAATATTAACTAAACATTAAGTACGAGATATGTAGAATTGCAGATGCTTTGGTTTTTTTAGTCCAGTTTGTTTCCAGCACTAAGAAAACAAAACAACTCCTGGAAGCTGATGGTAGTTGAAAGGAATGTGATAAAGCAAATACAGAAAATTCCATCGAGGACATGAGTGGAGAAATGAACCAGAGATTCAGAAAGAGAAAATCACCAAAATGGTTTGTGTTACTCTGGAGCTCTCCCATGCCACTTGTCCCTTTCTCAGCTTTGCACTATCTCAGTGACAAGTGCTTAGATCTGCCCTTCCGTCTTAGACAAGAGCAAGTATGGCAGGTGCTGCATTTGAATTTGCTGATTTGTACTTCGCAGTTGCCTGCTGTTTGCCGAGTTTTCCCAGCTTTCAGCGAGAGAGTTTGGAGGTGTCCACTTTTTAATATTTTTGTGTTTCTTACTGATATAGCAATATTGGCACCAATATTTTTCAGCAGCAGAGATAAAGCTTTAAAAGTCTAATTACAGGGAAAACAAAACGTACTCTCTTCTGTGTTGAGTTGTGGGCCACACTTTGGACATACAGTGAAAGCTACAAGCTTCTCTAAGTATTCATCTATCCCATCTTCGTGGGTTGATTTCTTAAGCCTGTGAACATCTCTATAGAAAAACTGTATCTGAAAAACTGCAGAGTTTTTCAGTGCTGGTACCATCCATCTCAGATCACTTTGTCTGTCTGTCTTAGGGACACAGCAAGCAATTAATCTTTGCTTGTTGTGGGGTGCAAGACCACCACAGAGTATCAAATGAAGTAAAAAAAAAAAAAAAGGGCACAACCTTTTGGGTACCTCCTGAATCTAAGAAAATGTTCTTCTGACCATTTTTTCGCAGATCAGCTTTATCATGCTAACCATAGCATCTGTTGTTCTTTCCCTATTTATTTTTCAAAGCTGCTTGGAAATTGTCAGCTATTGGCAGGCACACTTTAAATATTGCTGTCAATTCTCAGTATTATTGCACTTTCAGTATAAAGCCCTTGCTTTGTTTCTTTTTTTGACTTGTTTATATTTACAAAGTGTTTATTATAAATAGCACACTTCAGAGGCAGGGTGTAGAAGGGTATACTCTTATTTTGGCTGCCAGCCTAAGTAGCATTACAAGAAAACCTGTCCAGGGATGTGATTGACAGGTATTTCCTCAATAAGAAAGTGAAACTTGGAATAAAGTGTATGTGGGGGAAAGTGACAAAGACCCCTCGTATCCTAGATAAAGATCCTTCCAGTCGAAGGATCCAAAAGGTTTGGACATATTCTTACAAAATGTCAGCCAAACAGTAATGTTCGTTCTTAGACAGGTGTACTTCAACTCACATGTTGAACTTGGGCTCAAGTTATGAACTGCCTCTTTGAAGGGTAGCAAAAGCCTCCCTACCTGGCTCAGACAAGGAAAGGAGAAGACCTGGATGCAGTTGCATCATTCTGAACGGAAGACTGGTCACTCCCTGCCTCTGTCAGCCCTCACCCTGAATATTTGTCCCTAATTCGTAAAGACTTTTGAACAAGTATTAGGTATTCTGGGATTTTCTAATTTATAGTGGGAATCCCTGTCAAATGTCTCGCAATTTGTAGTTGTGACTATGTAGAAGTAGCTGCATATCAGTACACTAGAACTAACACCAGGTTACTGGTTGGAGTGAAATCTTTAATTCCTTATTTTCAAGTGGAGGTACTGTATTCCAAGGCGTTGCAGATAGCGCAAACTGGAGAAAGTCAGTTCCTTCTAAAGAATATCCTTTTTTAAGGGCAACTCTCAGAGTTAGCAAGGCTATCTTCTGGTTAAAAGATTTCAAAGAGCTAGGCAGACTTAGTAACTAACGTCTAGGCAGGTAGACCTTAGCTGCATATTGTTGTATCTTTGAACTGGTTAACAAGCCATAGTACTTTTTTAGAGTAGCAAGGTACCGAGCCCTGTTAAAGAGAACAGAAAACTGACATACAGTCAAAACACCCTTTTTGTAACTCTTTGTAGCGTTATACCATACAATAAATTTAACTACTGCCTAGTCCAGGAGCAGCCTGTCTGATTACCACGGAGCTGTTGGGCATGTTTGCCTGCCTCAGAGATTTGTTCTGCTTGCAGATATAATGTATTTTTCACCTTTTGTATGTATTTTTAAATGTTCTTTATTATATAATTAGGGGGGTTGCATCAAATTATTACTAATGCCTAAACCAGCAGAATATCATTGCAACAAGTACCAGACAGATCATGAGTAGAGGCAGACTGAATTTCTGATCAGTGTGGAGCTTTGGACAGAATGACAGACCTCAAATTGCTCATCAGGAGAGAAGTTTGCAAAACTGACCTTTTTAAAGGGTAGAGAGTAAATTTAAGTGGAAAGATTAATGTTAAAATGGTCATGTGTCCTATTCCCTATGTTTATTCCATTGCACACGTAACATTTTCACCATGGGTATTTTTATTCTATTCTTACCGCTTTCCATTTTAACAGTTGAACAACTGTGAGAGATAACTTACAATCCTGAAGTCACTTGACTTGTCATCTTAAAGGGTATTTATAAACTATAGCATTCAGGGAGCCCCCAGTGTTACTTTAAATAGACTGCTTTTAGGATTAAGAAAAAAACCAGACTGTTTCATTTTGGAATTGCTTTTTTTAAACACATGTCAAATCATATTTGATTAAAAAAACTCCATATAAACAAGTAGCAAGCTTAACCATATTCTGTATTTTCATATTATCACTAAAGACTGCATGAAAAGCGAATGGTATGGCTTATGCCAAACATAAAAATGTGAAAAAGATGTTTTTCTCCTGCAAGTACAAATAACTTTTTTGCCCTTTTAATATTGGTCTGTATTATCTGTTTCCTGTAGGCAGAAATGCTGCTTTTGTTATTTTATTATTTTGAGGAGAAGAATAGGGTTAGTTCTGCACAAAAAAGTTACGGAATCAAATACCCGAACCTGGCATAAGTGTATTTATCAGAAGCATTTGTCTCCCGGTTTCAGTGATCACTTGTCACAGTTGTTGCCAGTCACCCATTTCTTTTCTTGCCACACAAATCAGCATCAATCTGATTATAATATATATACATGATGTACAGAAATGGTTCTGGAGCCAGTTGTCCCTAGGCATTGATTTCAGCATCGTGAGACCAGCTTTCCGGTCATTCTGCAGACAATGCAAAGGTTTCTAGAACCTGAAACCCAAGTCATGGAATCGGTATCTGTTTTCTCTGCCCAGGAAGCTTGCTTTTCTGTACTATCATATGTGGTTTGAGAAACTGAATTATTTAAATAATATTTTGTACTGTCTGATATCTCAACAACAAGAACAAAGATTGAAAATTTTTTAGTGCTACACAGTTTACCATATGCAGTATGCCCCCTGTATGCAGCAAGAATATAGAAATTACATTTTCAGTTTTGTAAAAATGCTGTTTTTCACAAGAAGAAAATATGTGCAGGTCTCCTAACAGCCTATTGAATTAATTCCTTTCAAGTTTTCAAATTCTAAACAATTTATAAAGCATATTGGAAATTTGAGGGTAATAAGAAGGAAAAAGAAACAGGCAATTTTGGTTAATTTGAGTACTTGATAAAAGAAGCAAGAAACATTTATTATTAATAAAACAAGTTATTTATAAATATATACTAATTATTTTCGTGGAAGGAAGAGGATGTCATTGCTTGGAATCTTTAGAACGGTGATAGTCAGGAGAAAGATCAGACTAAGTAGTGTTGAGTTTATATAGTAGTTGGGTTTTGACCTTTAATTGCATCTGGTTTGCCGAATACAAGCATTAGATTACAAAACGCATGATAGAAGTTATTTACAGGGGGCATGAGAACCTATAGTCGTAGTCCCTTTTTTTTTTTTTTTTTTTAAATTTNTATCACGTGAGGGTGTGTTTCCCAGCACAACATCTGATTAGTCACCAATTTAGTAAGGAATGTCCTGGCACACAGTTTTGTTGAAGCATGTGAGCCTATCAGCAGAATAACATATTATATTCTTTTAGGTGTTTCGACACACAGTTGAGTAAAACAGCTCAGCTGTTTTGAAACAAACATGATATTCGTTCCCTGAGTCTCCTTTATTTTTTTTTCTTTTTTCTTACTGGCAGAAGAGATGTTGCGCGTTTACCTATTGAAATATATTTCATGCCTTAATTCTTTTTTTTTTGTTGTTAATATTCCAAATAACACTGGAAATCAGCTCTATAAAGCTACATGGCTTTTATTTTTACACTGAGGAAAACAGAAGGTAGCATAAGCTCATTATGTTTTCCATGCTCTGCAAGTTTCTCCAGTCCTTGAATACAGATGATTGACATATTCAGGAGACGGTTTATTAAAACTTTTCAGAGATAAATATTTACTGTAGCACAAAACCATGGAAGTTTTCTCAAGTCCACCTGAATGTTACGGTCACAGCACCATATGACACACACCTCGTTTTCCTAGCTTAGATTTGATATAAGGAGAATGATACTCTTTCAAAAGTTCAGTCTTTTTTTACCAAGTGCCTGGATTGGTAGTACAATTAATAGATCACTGACGTAGCTGTGGCCGTTGACATTACTGTAGGTCAGTTCATAGTGTGAGGTAATGCTTAAGAGAATTTCATGATGATTATAAAAATATCCAATAGGAAAGTAGTAGAAATATTTTTTTAAATATTTTAAAAGTAAAATATTAACATCCTTTAAAAATCTATATTAAAAATTTCAGACAAGGAGACTGTGACAGAATTCTGAGTAGAGATTGATGTCGTCCAGTTGAATTTCCAAAAGGCATGAGCTAAAAGCAAATAAGTAACTCTGGAATATGAGAGAAGATCCTCCAATGAATAAAAAACCCCGATAGAATATAGGGAACAGCGGTGAGAGTAAATGGCTAGCCTTCGTGTTAATGGGAGGTTGGAGAATGAGTCCTGCAGCAGTGTGTGCTGGAACTGATAGATGTACCTGTAAGTGATCCTGAAAAGCCAGTGAATAGTGGGATGGCCAGGCCTGCTGGAGGTACCAAATTATTCAAGGCAATGAAGACAAGGACCGACTCTGAAAAATTTAAGAAGATCCTTACAGGATTCTTTTGCAGTAAAACAGCATATGAAATTCAGTGTAGGTAACTATCAAGTTATGCAGCAATACCAGTCCTAAATTCACATATAAAATAATAGGGTCTGAAGGTGACTGTAGCCACTCATGAATAAGATATGGTGTCACAAAACCAGCATTGATCAACAGACTAAATCTACTGTTAAGTATCAGTAAAAAAAGACGTACAGGGCAAGAGTAAGCACAGCCACGTGCCACTCTCATAAATTTGTTACATGTCCGCATCCTGAATACTGTGTGTGGTTCTGATCTGCTACCTCCCAGAAAAAGATACAAGAGGAAAAACGGTCCAGAGTAGAGCAGCAAGGTAGAGCAAATATATGGAACTACTTCCATATAAAGAACAAGTAAATGAGATAGGACTTTTCAAAAGAGAAAAGGAATAATTAAGGCGAAATATAATAGAGGTCTCTAAGATACTCTCATGGTATTGGAATGAGGAGGCATCAAAAAGCAGGCAGCAGGCTGAGGAAAAATAAAAAGATGTAATTAAGCTTTAGAAATCCTTGACATAAGATTGTTGTGAACGTTAGAACTATATGTGGATTAAAAATATAAATTACAGGACAGTCCTTTGAAGAAAATTAATTGAAGGCTATTAAATAAAAAATCACCACCTCTGGTTTTGAAAGTCCCTGAGTTGCAGATACTTGGAGGCTGTATTGTATTTTATGGAGGTATCACTACATATTTTCCTGGGTTCTTATTTTGTTGCGTAGGTATCCCCAGGTATTCAGTTGTGGCAACTGTTGAAGACAGGGTGCCGGGCTAGATGGACCTTTGGCTGACCCAATATAGCTGTTCTTGTTAAAAGCATTACAAGCATTGACTTTTTATTCAGTTAAGTGACATAGTAAGACTGAAATAAATACATCTATTTATTTCTGCATTTGTATATGTTGTTAATAAGTTGTATATAAATGTTAAAAGTCTGAGAAATCCCAGAAGGGCATGTGAGAGAGCTGTTGCTCAATTTTAGACTGAGTGTCTGTTGCTTCCACACTCCATGGAAGTTGCAAGGTCAATGCGTACCTTAAGAACTTGCTTTTACGCATTTAGGCATGAGATCAGAGTAATAAAATCAATCAGAGCAGTAATATCTGAGATTTGCACATCTGAGCCTTAAAAAAATACTGTTCTAAACAATTTTAAGAACTTTTAGCCGAATGCCTGTATATGTTTTGTTAGAACATAAACTGAGACAAAAGCATGTAAGACTGTTGTCTTGCGTATTGATAGCAAAGACTCCAAATGTGTCTGAACAATTATCATATGAAGCTCTTGTGTCAGGGCTGTACAGGAACAAAACTCTTTCCATTGTGAGTTCACCATAAGCAGACAGTTCTCCTAGGATGCGTAGCTTCACAACTTCTGTCCTAACTTATTAGCTGAATTAGTTATTTTGTATTATAATCGAAGTCTCAAAACGTGGGAATTCAGCTGAAAACTCCGTAGTCTGATGATAAATAGAAATATAAAGAAGTTTCTGAAAAGGACACATAACAAATTTTTGTTAAAGTTTCAAATACTTTGCTCAAAACGCTTCCAGGTGTACCTTGGAAAATATTTCATCAATCAGTAATCAAACAAAAAACATACTAAGGAGGCTTTTTTTTGTAAAGAATAACTTTAGTGTATGGAAATTAGTCTTCTGGGGCTTTCTTTGTCAGTCACTGAAATGCAGGATACCTGAAAAGTAGTTGAAAGATGATGTATTTAAAGTGCTCTGAATATTTCCCAAATGAAGTCAGTCTTTTTTTTTTTTTTTTTTTTAAAAAAAAAAAACCCATTTCCACGGGGTAAAAATAAAATTTGTGGTGAGTTGTA